>OX155971.1:9007497-9037570 GCA_944548615.1 Micropterix aruncella | reverse complement strand
TAATAATAATAAAATAAAGATATTGTTATCGAATCGTGACATACTAACCATACATCAAATATTAGAAAATAAAACAAATATACTTTTGACTTCTTCAATTCGATGTATGTACCTAGTTATTATACTGCTGATTCCAGATTACCAAGGCGAAAATCGTATTGGCTTCCTACGTATGACTTAAATAGCTGCTCCAACTTGTCTAGAATTTAAAATCTGAGGAAGCCCTAAATACAGGTGAGTTTTTAATTAGTGACATCCTTGTAGTGGGTGAATCAGTACGATGAACTAAGACACATTTGATAGATTTTTTTGGGAAAAACAAAATAAAACATTTTTTTTGTATTTTTTATTAGATAGTATAAAAGCGAGCTTATATGAGAGCAAGGGGTCGTCGCACCCTGTGACACTCGGGATGACATAACGATTCTAACAGTACCACATACTTCTAAATTGGTTCAAGTGTTTAGAAGTCTTAGTGGAATAAAGAAACGGAACGTAGATGAACCCTGTATAGAACTAATTTCAACCGACTTCAAAAAAAAGGATTTCTTTTTTTTTTAATGTTTGTTACCTCAGAGCTCCGTCATTTATGAACCGATTTGGAAAATATTTTTTTTATTTGAAAGGATACACTTCCAGATACTTATTTTTCTGATGATAAGATCCACGAGGAATTAAGGGGAACTCCTCATATGAAGTCCGATGACAATGCATTTTTTATGGTAAGCATGACCTTACTCAGGGTTGGCTCCCGACGAAGGGAATCCTCAACGGTCTAAAGCACAGACACGAAATCTTGTACACGCATTCAGTTATGATGTCCGTTCTAATTTTCACCATGACACGGCTGCTGCACCCAGGGTCGGCTTCCTACTAGGGGGACTCCTCAACGGTCAATAGCACAGACAAGAAATTTTGTATATGCATTAATTACAACAGCCCGTTGTAAGTTTTACTACGAAATGGCTGCTGCACTTATAAAGAAATTTGTAGTCGGTTTTTTTTTTCTGCTATAATTTTGTATTATGTATTGGGCAGTCGTGTAAAAATTAGAGGAATTTCGAACATAGTTGTGTGATGTTACGTTACATAATTTACTCGATAAATTAATTCCGAATGAAAATTGTTTAATATTAACTGCTGAAACGACTTGGAGGGAAGTTTACTTTAAATTTTGCTCTTTGAACTGTAATTGCCTACTTAATTAGGTGAAAATTCCTGAATCTAAAACGCGGCGTAATCTTACACGCAAATAACACTCGACGACTCCCTAACTTTCATTTTGGAAAACGTCTTAATATTTTAAAATACAATTTAAATTATTTGTTCATTCAGAAATTATTGTTATACTGCAGTATTAGGTATAAGGATACAGTAGTCCTACGCGCGCCTGAGCCAGAGCAGACCTGCGACGCCGTATCAGAGAAGAAAGTAGGTACAGCGTTCCTAGAAAAGCGGTGCCGTTATCTAGCGACCGTAATGTAGCGTTGGGTGACGTTACCAAAAACGTTGTCTATAAAAACCATTGGCGTAGGGTTCCTAGAGAGCGTCAAGTGTCAGCGTAACGTCAGGTAGACGTCGCAGTTTCTTTTTTATTGTTTAATAACTTCAATATTTTTAAATGTTCTTCATTAATTTTACTGTTTTACTTACGCGAAACTGAACTTTTTTTAAATTAATAATAAATCACGCCAATAGAAGCGATAAAATACATAAAAATAAGTGGCTAGTTGGGCATTAGTAAACCAGGTCGATCACTCCAAACCGGTAAGAGTATCTAGGGGGAAAAGAAGATGTGATAGTTAGCAAACAGTGTTTAACAAGATGGTTGTCGCCTCTTACATTATCGATGCAGTATACCCTACGTCATCAGGCATTTCGAGCACTGATAAAAATAATGGTACTGATGCTGCACTCCCTTTCTTGCACGGGAATAGCGTCAATGAAAAAAAAAACAATATATAATGACTTTTTCGCGACGCTGGTGAGCTGGAAGAATTATACAGGTTGAGTGGATAAAAAAATTACCGCAGCATAGAGCGTTAATCCGTACCCCCATGGCCCAATGACACGCTAAAAGCATTTTCTGTGAGGGTGAGGTTTACAGGAATTTTGGTAAAAATGCTTTAAAAGGCTTTTCCTTTGAGGATCATAATAACCGCTGCAGAGATATAAAATGAAAATTCAGAGTCAAAGAATTAAAGAACACCTTAAATTAACTGGCAACATTTCGATGTTACAGGTTTTCTACTGTAATTCTTCAAAAGTCACTTAGTTTAAGTTTCCCGGATTTTTAATTGTTTGTTAAAAAAATTTGCATTGTTTCACTAAAAACGAATGAATTTTGAAAAAAAAAAACAAACTTTTTAGAGAAAGGTTTAGGGAAAATCATTATATTGACTCGTTTTTCTCTATATTTCTCTGCAATTTTCTCATATGTATATACTTTCATTAAATAATACTTTTGTCCCATAAAATTAAGACTAGACTTATTGCTGTTATTTCTGTGGCATACTAAAAGCATTACAAACCTAATGCTCAAACAAATATGTTTAGAACAATCCGTCAACCACTGGAACAACACGCTAGGGTTGAATCAATCCAAAGCGCTAATTAAGGCTTGCGGCCCGGCCCGTGAGGCCTTATCGCTAAATAGGAACAATCTACGCATACTGGTAAGGGCGCTCACGAGGCATTGTGGCCTTAACAGACACATGTACAACCTCAATCTCCGAGACACAAAAATGTGCAGGTTCTGCCAAGGGACAGAGGAAACTCCCCTGCACCTAATGTGTGAGTGTGGCCCGCTGATGCGTAAAAGATACACCCACTTGCCCGGTCATTACCTCCAACCTGAGGAGGTTAAACAATCTGGGGCCAAAAGCCTGTTGCGGTTCTTAAATGACACGAGGCTTAGCACAGAACTATAATCGGTGGCGACCACAATAGATCAGCAATGGTCGCAGTGTTACAAGGCTCATAAAGACCTTAGAAAAGCCCCACTCAACAAATAAATAAAAAAAATAAAAAATATATTGCTGTTAACATCTTTTTATTAATTTTTGGATCTCTATTAAATAAAATTCGTCGTGGTCATTTAGATTTTAAATTTAGTTTTTTTATAAATAGGATAAAAAACGAATTTACCGCGGGAAATTTGTAGGACCCGACGTTTCGGTGACGTTGCAGCCGCCGTTGTCTAGGGTAGACTGAAGAGCTGTCAGTCCGTTGTTTTGCGGGTAGGCCGCAAACCGCTGCCGCCACTACGTAGGTTATAACGGTGGTGGGGGGCCGGGCTTGGAGCGCGGGAATTTTGAAAATCCGTCTTGCACACAACACTCACTGTATCACTGTTTTACGTCTTTGCGTTCGGCGTTCGGCGGCGGGAACATTTTAAGAAGAGGGTTCCACGTAGAAGAGAGTTTGTAGCCGTCGTCTCTATTGAAGTTCGGAGTTCTTCTTATTTCAATGGCTTCCCGGATCATACGAGGAAAGTAGAATTGTTCCTTGGATAGAACAATGGGATTTTGAAACTGCATCCAGTGGTTACTTCCGCTATCCAATATATGTACGCAGATCGCCGATTTTTCTCGCTGAACGTTTTTAACAGTTTTTGGAAAATTGACAAGCCAGTCAAGTCAGTCAGATAAGCAATCCGTTTTGTTTTAATTATTTCAACGAGTGAAAAGTGCAATCTACTCACGAATATTCGCCTCAAAATATAGCTACAGCATCGGAGTATCCGCAGCCACTACAAAACATCACTAAATCGACATCACCACGAAACACTCAGGAAAGTAAAAAAACTACACTTCTGAAAAATTTCAAATAGTGATTCGTTCAATTGAATCTCGTTCACAACTCACTTCGTTCATCAATCAAGAGACCGGTTCACTCCGTATATTATGACGGCTGCTTTCAGATAAAAATCAGAGTTAAACGGCAATACCGGCGACTATCGCTATTGTTTTCGTACTGACCGTCACCGTCACGTAATATAAAAATATGTATTTTTAATCGTCGCCAAATTGAATCGAGCTACCCGCAATCAGCACATATCTGTCGACCATAAGGGAGTAAACGCAACTTTTCGACTTCGCTATTCCGTCGGAAAACAAGGAAATCAATACGATTTATGCAGCTATTCGTCGGCTCTAAATTCTACAAGCTTCGATTACAACACCTCGAACTCTCGATTATAATTGAATACATAATTAAGATTTTATTATTGAAATTATCAAACACAAACGTAATTTATTTATTTTCTAATTAATTAATCAATTGTTTATATCTTTATATTCACGGTTATAGAGGCTCGCCACAATTGAACATTCCTGACTAAATACGCTTTTTTTCTCTCTGTAAAGATAAATGATTTTATAATTTAATTTTATCAACGGACTATCTTAATATTTGTTTTTTTTATATTTTTTTTTTATTATTTTTTTTATTTTATTTTAATTTGTAATTAATTGGAGATTCCCGACTATACACACTCTTTTAACTCTATGTAAGGACCACGAAACTTTATTTTATATCTTATTTTATTTTACTAACGAACTATTTTCATACTTATAAATTAATTTTTTATTAACTGACATTCCTGATTATATGCACACATCTATTCTATGATAGGACTATAAAACTTTATATTATAATTTAATTTCATCAACGGACCATATTCATATAATTTTGAAAATTAGATTTTTGCACTTACTTCTTTAGGACAATATTGAGAATAATGTCTCTATCTCCGAAACTTACGAGGAGCAAACGAATTACCAGAGGTATGCCTACAACGAAAACAAAATTAAATACTAGCGGTAAACCGATGGTGCTAAAACAAAACCCTGATAACTTGAAAAAACATAAGAAAAATAAAGATCGGGAAGATCTACCCAAAGCCACAAGCACGGCAAAAAAAAATGAAAAAAGCGGCCGAACAACACAAAATGTGTCAGCGGTGGCAATACAGAATAATACCGATTTAAATTCCGACAGTTTCAGCGACTGCCACTCTGATTCTATCCTGTCAACTACGAGTTTGAGCAAGTTCAATCTCACACGCCGTTCTAGCGCTCCCAACCTCACACTCTACGACGACAAATCATTCGACAAAACTGCTATCTACGAAAAAGTAGCATTAATGGAACTCGAGTTGCAGAGTGCCCACAATGAGGTTTCGCTACTCAACGAAGAGGTCTGCCAATTGAAAGAGAAGTTAACCCAGTCTGACAACAGAGCACAAAAGTACAAAAATATGGTTGTAACGCTTTTAAATGGGAAAAACTCGAATGAGAAAAAGCAATCCTCAGATATTAGCAGTATTACAACCTCATCCTTACCAAAATATACAGTTAAAAGTAATGAAATTACTATTAATACTAACAAATCCTTATCACATGATATAAAGACTGATAAAACCGAGGAAAACATAATAATAAACAATTTCAAAGTGTCCGAACCTCTAGCAAATGAACAATCATCGAACAAAGAAAGAAAAATCATTGTCATAGGAGATCAGCAGGCCAAAGGTATTACAATCGGCCTAAGGAATTTGTTAGGTAAAAAAAAAAACATATGCTGTCACTGGGTATATAAAAGAAAACGCCACTTTCGAAACCATCTCAAATGACATTGAAAAAATCGCTCAAAACATGACGACGAGAGATCATCTCGTAATATTGGGAGGAAGTAATGACAAAAATCCTTTTAAACTATTGACTGAGCTGTCTTACAGCCTAAAAACGTCACATAAAACTAACGTCTACCTTACTGAGGTTTTACATAGTAATTACCTAAGAGAAATGGAAATAAATCGTAATTTTGAGTGCTATTCCAAGTTATTCCAACACTGTACCTTCATCAAAAACCTGGGATCTTTTCAAAATAAACCATGCACTGAATCAATCTGTCAAAATATTATACACAGCATACAGGTCACTGAATACAGAAAGGAATACCTAGGCTATACTGAAAATAAAAACCTACCAGTTTTTTATGATAATTCAAAAATATCAAACTATCACATTAATCCTATCAACGCAGGTTACGACGAAGATATTCCAATTTACGAAACACGACGTTCTACTTACCAACCAACAAATCAGCAAAAGTCGCATTTTTTTCGTTCAACGCGATACTATAAATGAAAAGCCTGACTCTTCTTACAATTCGAAAACTTTATTAAATTCCGGAGATCTTTCAATCTTCTACCAGAATATAAATAGTCTAAAAAATAAGTTGATTGACATGGAACTACTTTTAGAACTTAATAAAAATATTAATATTATATGTATGGTTGAGCATTGGGGGAAGAAAAATGAAGACATTTCACTAAGTTTACCTGGTTTTTATATTGGAGCGTACCAACACAGGAGTATTTTTAAAATGGGGGGGACTATGGTACAACTCAAAAATAATCTTGGTAGTGAACCATTACTGCAGTGTGCTGATCTCTGCCTCGATCGCCACTTTGAATGCTGCGGAGTAAAATTGACGCAAAGCCGTATTCATATTTTTTCGTTATATCGATCGCCAATCGGAAATATTACTATATTCTTCAAAAGATTGTCACGGCTATTAGAAATATTTCAAAATAAACAAATCGTCATATGCACGGACATTAATATAGACTTCCTAGTTGACTCAGTAGCCAAATATAATTTGTGCAGTATTCTGAATATATATGGCTTAAAATCATATGTAGACACTGCAACAAGGATCACAGGGCACTCAGCCACATTAATAGATAACATATTCTCAAACCTATGTACTGACCTACTTTCTTCAAAAATCTTTTCTACTGGCCTCTCAGATCATGAAGGTATCTTCGTCTCAATTAATAACACCACAAAAAATCAGGTATATTATAAAAAGTCCCGATTGTTTTCTAAAGCAAACAAAGAAATATTTCTCAGCAAAATTATCAGTGACGACTGGGACGATATTTTTAATTCCGAAAACGAAAATGCTGATCTAATATTTACTCTTTTCTTCGAAAAATTTAAGTCTCATTTTGACAGCAGTTTTCCCGAGAAAGAAAGAAAAATAAAAAATCCTAACCTAAAGAAATCCTGGATATCTAAGGGAATTAAAGCTTCGGCTAAGAATCTGAGGTCCCTTCGTTTTATACGAAAGTTTAAATGCGATGATTTTGTTATGAAATTTATAAATAAATACGAGAAAATATATAGGCGAGTGGTTAGGAATGCCAAAAGAAATCTAATCCGAAATGAAATATTAAATTTGAAAAATAATTCAAAAGCATTATGGCAGCTTGTAAATGATAAAATGGGCAAAGGAAAAAAGTGCTACTCTAACATTACTCTTAACCGAAAGGGCCATACGGTCGAAGATCAAACAGATGTAGCGAATATGTTCAACACTTTCTTCTCCCAAATCGGTCAAATATCACAATCAAACACCTCACAGAGCAATCTAACAGGTGGGCACAATATACCTTACAGCAGACATATTTTCTTCATGCAGCCGACTGATGTTGTTGAAATAACAAAAATAGTGAATTCCATGAAAAATAAAAAATCCTCAGGAATTGACGATATCGCAATAGACATGGTAAAATTGACACTTCCGTTTATAGTTGACAAATTAGCCTATATATTCAATATATCTCTCCGAGATGGAATTTTCCCAGATCAATTCAAAATTGCTAAAATTATTCCTATACATAAAAAAGGTCCAAAAACTGAAATAAACAACTACAGACCAATAGCGTTGCTACCTGTTTTTTCCAAAGTGCTTGAAAAAATAGTAAATTCAAGGTTGTTAAAATACATAGAAAACAAAAATATCCTAACAAAATCTCAGTTCGGTTTCAGAAGAAATAAAGGTACAATCGATGCACTGAACAACGTTCTGAGAAAAATGTACAATGACATGGACAAGAAACTTTATTCAAGTACCGTATTTTGCGATTTATCAAAAGCGTTCGATATGGTAGACCATCAAACACTGCTAACTAAACTCGACAGATATGGAATCCGAGGAAATAGCTTAAAATGGTTCAGCAGCTATCTCTCAAAAAGAAAACAAGTTGTACAATTAGACGACTGCACAGGTGGCGTATTGAAGAGAACCATTTCCGATGAGTGTGAAACGAAGAGCGGTGTTCCTCAGGGAAGCATCCTGGGACCGACCCTTTTCATTCTATATATTAATGATCTCCCATCTATAGTAGCTCACTCAAATGTAACTTTGTATGCAGATGACACCAGCATAAGCTTTGCAGATGCCAAAATAGAGAATGTAGTGAAAATGTTAAACCATGAATTGGCTCTGTTGAATACCTGGTTCGAGAAAAATAATCTGTCTCTAAACACATCCAAGACAGTATCCATTTTACTATCTTGTAGAAAAAATAAGGTTATAAACAGTCAAAATTTAATTATCGGTGCAAACACAGTAGCCAATATTAAAAGCCATAAATTTCTGGGTTTAGTTTTAGATGAAAATTTAAGGTGGAATGCTCACGGAGAGGAATTAAGCGACAGACTATCCAGCGCCTGTTTCTTACTAAGGCAAATAAGGAAACTAATCAGTGTTAAACACACCAAAATAATATACTTTGCCTATTTCGAGTCAATTCTTCGTTACGGGATTCCCTTCTGGACACAGTGTACAGTAGTTTTAAGGCAACATATTTTCTCTCTCCAAAAACGAGCCATAAGAATATTGATAAACCTTAAACATAATGAATCATGTCGTGGTCACTTCAAAAATCTCAGTATTCTAACGCTACCATCACTATACATATTTGAATGCATAAAATTAATATTAAAAAACATAGGAAAAATGAAGACCCAAAAAGAAATTCACTCGCATTTCACCAGATGTAGGCACAATTTAGCATTACCCCGTCCATCTCTGGAATTATTCAAAAGGGATCCAAATTACGTTGGAATGGCGTGTTACAATAAACTGCCTGAGAATATTAAAAGTATATGTAGAAACGGAAATATCACCCAATTTAAATCGAAATTAAAAGGCTACCTTATTGCGAGAGAATTATATAATATTAACGAATTATAATTAGATTACTGACAATTTCCATCTCGATTTTTTTTTTATTTAACTTGACATTTGTACCATTTTATTGATTATTATATTATTACTATTATTTTTAATTTTCTCCCATAATCAATTATAATTCTTACTTACAGGACCATTTAATTTTAATATTATAATTTCATGACTATCTGTAGTTATAAATATCTAATATAACTCAATTATGTGGTGAGTCTCTAATGAAATATTTAGTATACATTTTAAAGTTATTTTAACATTAAGCGGCTATATAAAATGTCTAAACAACTATGTAAAGTTTTTTGAAGACAATAAATGCGATTTGATTTGATTTGATGTGTTCTCGCGTGGTAAATTTCACGCGGTAAATTCACGCGGTAAATTCACGCATTTCACGCGGTAAATTCGTTTTTTATCTTATTTATAATGTTAAACAACCGCGATAGTCTTCGATTTTATATTAGTTTTTTTTTATTTTATTCACACCTTAATTGGTTTGACTGTTTATGGAATATCCATCCAAGAACAAGCTATGCTTAGTTAAGCGACATCCGAGAGTGGGCATCATTTAATAACTAGATTTAATTTCTTGCTGTGGATTATGTGGTTTAGTTAGATGAATTGCTTTTAACTAAAATGAAATTCGTATAGCTATTCGTATAGCATTATTAATTATACCTTTTATTTCGATTATTCGATGTGACGTATGGTGTGATACCGAACCTGAGATACGGAACTCAAGGCACGCGAGTCAAACTACCTCTTGACTGGTTTTTATTTTATAATACAATAATTGTGCTCTTTTGTTCTAAATTAGAAGTATGGCTCGGCGACTCGGCGACGTGCAGACATTATCGACTAGTTCTCACTTTCTCATTTGTATTGTTTAACGGATTTGTTGAAAGCCATGTGCTGCTAACTTTCCAACGTATAAAATATGAGCTACAAGCGAAATTACTCAGTTGCTGCATGCTCAAAACAATGTAACTACTACTCCAGCTTTCATACGGTATTATAATTTGGGGAGATGCACTTGAGAGCCGTCATTTATTCGTCTGCGTCGTTAAAAATTATAATAATAATAATAATAATAATAATAAAACTCTTTATTCTTAAGAAAAGGCGAGCTCTAATCAAAACGCGATAAAACAATAGTATAAATAATACTGCTGATAGCTTTACGACATGCTTGTGTATTATATTATTTTTACACGACTCCCCAACAAAAAAGGAGTGTAATTTACAAATTTACAAATTATTTATTGATTTCAAATTATGATTTGATTCAATATACAAAAGTCTTAACCTAACTAGGCTGCCGCCTGTTCCAAGGTAGACAATTTATTTTATCGTAAGGAATTTATAATATTATATTTATATAAATAAACAAAATCATACATAATGTAACAAAAATATCTTAATTACCTGATTAAAAATTGGTAAGAAAATGTCATGAAAATTGTCAATAACCTAATATTTTATTTTAAAACATGATAAAAATGTATATATATTTATATATGTATTAATAAGTATTAATATGTATTAATAATATACAAATAAATTCACAAAAATAAAATAAAAATATATATTTAGAAATCATCAATTTATTATATTACATAATAGTATATGTAGTAATACTATATTATAATATAGTATTACTACATATACTATTATGTTTTTATTATAAAGATTAAATTATCTGATAAGGTGTTCAATATCTGCATTTGTATAATTTAAGAGGTAGGCACTCAAACTATTTTTAAATGTATATGGAATTTTAATGTCTTCAATGTTTGGTGGTAGGCAATTATAAAATTTGGGGGCAAGATAAGACAAACTGGATTGGCCAAAAGCGGATCTTCTGAGTGGTATTGCAAAATTTGTTTGTTTCGATCTTCTTGTCACACGAGATTGCTAGCTTTTTTCCTGTTTTCCTAGATCACTCTGGAATTCAGTGAGAGTTACTAGCATGTGTAATGTGTTCAGATTTCATCTATGTATGTTTTCCGTTTTTTATTCCACAATAACTTCTAAACGCTTGAACCTATTAGAAGAGTGTGGTATTGTTAGAATCGTTATGCCTTGCCAACTGTCATAGGGTACCTTAACTGTGCAAAAGTCATGTAAGTAGGGGGAAGTCCCCTAACGCCGGACGGCACCTAGCGTCGGACACTGATAGTATCTCGACAAGACGCGGAGCGATCGACACAAAGACGGGTGAAAAGGGCGCGGGGAAGCGTACGCTTTTCCTTCTCCTACGTCTTTGTATCGATCACGCCGCGATTTGCCAAGATACTGTTAGTGTCCGACGCTAGGTGCCGTCCGGCGTTAAGGGACTTCCCCCTAGTTGTATAAATATCCAAACGTCCACATGTCAATAAATTAACATAAATATATCGTGTTTAGTTTCAAATGAAAGGTCTGTTTGGTCACATTCTGGAAATATACATGTATCTATATGGATAAATTCAAAAACCACATATATTTCATAATACTTCACTTTCTGTAACGGCAGTCGTGTTTTTTATTCTTTTTAATATATTTACTTGTTGATTGTAAGGATTGAAGCCCATGAAAAGTAGCTGCTTCGTTGTCATTGGGAAAGAGCAATAAGGCACCATAATGCAAACGTTTCGAGGACAAATTTCGAATATATTATTCATATTCATATTCATATTCATTTTATTAGTATACTGGTATACAAGTCAGATACAGATTAGCAAACATTCATACATATTAGCGAACAAACATTTTTTTTTATCGTAAAGAAAAGATGAAATAAACAAAACGAAACGAAGAAAAAAACAAAAGAATAATGTAAAAAGAAGAAATACAAGACAAAATGCAAACAGATTATTAAATACTTTAGCCACTAAAGCATTTTAGACTTCACTCGAGTAATATTCCTTAAGGCGTCTCTTAAACGCTTCAAGAGATTGCGCCTGCCTAATGTGCTCGCTGAGTTTGTTGTAAAACGCTGGGCCGGCGATATAGGCTAGCCTCTCCGACTTGGATAATGTATGACTTACCGAACGTAGCATGCTACGGGATGTTGTTGGATAGTGATGATGCACACCATTCACTTCAAAATCGGCTAGATTTCTGCGAACGAACAGCGCTACTTCTATTATATAAATGGACGGCAGCGTCATGATTCAGAGATCTCTAAATAGAGGCCTAGCTGGAGTATCAAGCGCCACACGCGCTATTGTGCGGACTGCACGCTTCTGCATAACGAAAGCCCTCTGCCTGTCGGCTGCTCGCCCCCATAACTCCGCGCCGTACGTTGGCAATGAATGAACGTACGTTCAATTGTCTTTACGTGACCATTATAGCTAGGAGACCACATTTGAGAAACATATTCGAGGTGACTGCGGACTAATGCGTGGTACAAGAGTAAGAGAGAACGGTTTTTAAGAACATTATTTTAAAAAAAAACGAAATTTCGTATCCAAATCAATTCAAATCAAATAATTCATTGTCCTAAAAACTAATACATAGTTGTATAGACAGTTGTATTACATTTACGTTTGGCCGTGATATCCACTTTCTCAGGGCTCATATCATATCATACATTAGATATACAAACATATGATATGCCCTCTCTAACCACATTTTGTGGCATAACAGAACTACGATTTTAATATGGGTGGATTACACCGGTAATCCACGCGCTTATCGGAGGGTTAAAATATGAAATGAAGGGAAGAGCGCGTCTCAAAGACACATAAACTTTAAAATGGAAAATCTATCTACCTCCGTTAATATTAAATTATATTAGTTTATAGTAACGTTAGCTTCAAAGTATGTTAGTTTAAAACTGTTCTGGATACATGTGAGCACCTGAGGTCACAGAGCGCTTTGCTAAATATTGATTTTTAATCACTAAAGTAATTTCAGAGGGGTCTCGGAAAATACAAAATACTTAAAATTGACTATTTGAATTGAGAGCTAATGGGCCCTTGCTGAGTTGGCAACGAAGACCCGTTTTGTTCAGGGTTCGTCACACTCACGGGTCAACACCCATCCGGGGGTCTCCACGCATGAAGTGCGAGCCCGGGTAGGACTCTGGCATTTGGTCTACTTTCCCCTAAGAGTCAAATTTCTAGCGCTCCTGGATGGTCTGTGCACCGTGCGGCGTAAGCCAATCGATTGTGCACTCTGACTAACAGTCGGGGGAGTCTGGAAGCAGTACTGTTTCCTATAGAGCGGGGGTGGTTGCGGATCTTACTGCGACTGCTCTTGAAACGACCATCGGCTACCCGATCCTGGGTGGAAGAGCCGTGGAAAAATACGGAACCCTATTGAGAAATTGTTAATACTATCGTGATCTATATTAGAATCTCTATCAAAAATAATATTTCGTTTTGCTTATTTACATACAAAAATATTTAGCTCATAAAAACGGTTTTCCATACAAAAATAATAGCTCATAAAATCAATATTTTTTTTTTGATTTCTCGAAAAATAAAAAAGATTATGTTTGACAATGGAATTTTACCATAAATATCATGACGCGCGAAATTATTCTAGCGGCCGTCTATGTATCTATGGTAATAATGAGATAGGTACTTGGTACGGATTTTAGGATGCGTTCGAATTACAAAATATTATTACTGTGCGCTCTGGGAATAAGCCGCCAATATTGGTCGTTACGTAGTCAACAGTGTTCTGATGAGCAACCAAATTTGGTCGTTATGTAGCCGAAGGGTTAAACGACACAAAATATATTTTTTAAATTTGTAAGTAAAATGAGTTTTTTTTTCTGAACCTCGATAAAATAATTCAACAGTATCCGGACCCTACGTGAAATCACTTGCCGATCACTGGTTTAGACCATTGAAAAGTGTCATTAATATAAATAATATAATAGACAACATTTTAACAGAAGGAAAAACCGACTCCAAAATCTTTTATAAGTGCAGCAGCCATGTCATGGTGATACTTAGAACTTGCTTTTGTAGGAACTTCGTCCTACATATCAAGTCAACAAAGGCATTAGATTCCAAAGAAATCTATAATCGCAAACACAATCAATTCTACACGTGTACTGCTATTAAATTCCATCTAATTTCGGTAATGAATGCAGTCGCAAGCCGGTGAATCATGTCAATTTCTTCTGATCGATTCAATTGACACACTTATTTCCCCCACGCTCTTAACATTGCAACATGTAGTACAGTATATAAACCGGTACATTCCACCAATTAATTATCATCCTCGGGCAGTCACCCACACCGGTCAATCATCCTCGAGTGACTGCCATCCGCGTCTATACCTCGCATCATCATCCTCGAGCAGTCGCCTTCCGCGCCATCATTTTAGGGCAGTCACCCTCCGCGAACATCATTCTTCAAGTCTCTCGCCGCGCCTCATACTTCGACCACACATCAGCGATATCAATCTTCGAGCACTCACTTACTAACCTCGCGCCGCGACTCAATATTCGGAAGCGTTATATCTGGCAATCAGCAACCAAGTTCAGCATCATCAAGAACGCCTTTCATTACGGAGAAAACCCCCTGATGATACCACCTCCTCACTACGAGAAAATTGGAGTCCAGTGAGGGGTGGTCCCTCACACTATCATAACTGAATGAGTATACAAAATTTGGCGTTTGTGCTGTTGACCGTTGCGGAGTCCCCTCGTCAGGAGCCAAGCCAGGGTATAGAATCAGGTCATGCTTACAATAAAAATAAATGAATTGTTATCGGAATTAAATAACATGTAAATTTTCAATTGCATATGATAATATTTAAGAAGTTCCTTCAATTCCTCATAGATCTCATTATCAGAACGGGATATTGATTAAAGTGGGACCAATCTGGAAGTATATCATTTCGAACAAAAAAAGAATTTTCCAAATCGGTTCATAAATGGCAGAGTTCTAAGGTAACAAACAATAAATAATAAAAAATAAAAAAAGAAAGATACAACCGAATTGATAACTTCCTCCTTTTTTTTAAATATATTTTTTTAATTAGTAATATACTATAAATAGCTCAAAAACACCAATATACTATATCAATTTAACGAGATCTACTAATAGACGGTTAAACTAGTTAGGCTCTTCTTTATATAGAAGTATTTTGATAATCATTCTACTTGATAGCCGACCAACTTCTGTTTTTTTAAATATATTTATCTAACTGCCTACATTGTGAATGCTATATATAGAAAGACTAGAAAATAAACCTGTTTATAACATGTTGACTGCTATGAATGAAGTTTGATTGTGACTTAATTTTATTGGCCGATCCAAAAAAGGATAAAGAACGCTATGCAATTTCTCGGTACTAAAATCGCAGGCGACAGTACTACCAGTCACCATTGTCCGCTATATAATCGCACCCTTACCCAGGTATACACTTACAGGTGTCAACTACGACGGGTGAACCCGTCACCTAAGGAAGTTTTAACTATAATGATCGTTATATCTCCCGTGAGGTGAGCGTAGAAGACTTTGGGACGATACAAATCTACCGTCCAGCAAAGCCACGAACCCGGCAGAGACCAACGTCTTACGGCGAGAAACTAATCAGCCAACCCAGTGGAGCCATCTCGCCCGCTGGCTACTAGTTTTGATAGGTTATCTCCGACTCGAATTAACCTTCAGAATACCTCCGTCCTCCCGACTGCTTACGGGTCCGAAGTCGCTTACGTAGCCTCTACGTATTGTATGATGGCAGCGGTAATTCAATATGATTTGTCGCACGGGATCGGGTGGCCGATAGTTCGTTTCAAGAGTGACATGACAACAGGTCAACATCCACCGCCGCAGCTTAGCAGCCAGCATATTTCCATAGCCTCCACACTCCTTCAGTATTTAGTCAGAGTGCACAACCGATTGACTGACGCCTCACGTTGCGCAAACCGTCCAATATCGCCGGAGGGCCTTCTCCCAGAGGAAATCGATCCACAAGCCGTGAGGCCTGGGATGCGGGAATCCTTCCCGGGGTAGTCCCTCACTCGAGGAGACTACTGAATAGGAGCTGAATCGTGAGTTGGGCCGACCCGGAAATACGGTGGATCTTATGACCCAAGCTCCACGAAACCATTCGCTACCACCCTGTTGGCCCTGACGAATATAAAATAAGCGTCCACGCCTTCGTCCGGGTGCTTGTCGACTCCACTGATAAGGTAGCCGCATCGCCGCGGCGCATATCGACCGACTGTATTTGGTTGTCTCACTGCATCGTGGCGCTGCTGACTGTGATAGGTAGCTTTGACCATTATGTCACCGATCGTCGCCAGATACGATTTTTGATTTATTTCTTTCAAATTCTTCATAGGTTTTTGTCACTTTATTTATATTTCGGCAACTTCAATAAATTTGCCTCTATCATGCAACGAGATGATACATCAGAGAGGTGTGTAGGTGCTAGAAAGAGACCGTATAGTTTATTACCATTTTAAGAACGTTTCCAGCTGTACAATTTGGGTCGGTGGAGTAAATCTTTTTATACGTTTTGAAAGCTGAGAATGTAAACTGGCAATGTTAGTAATCCGGATATATTTATCTCTTTCAAGCATCCGCTCTCGACATTATATTAAAGTCAGAACGACACAAAATTAGTTCTAGTGCTAACAAATGGGTAATTATGAATGGACATACTAATGAATTATATATTGGACCTTTCCTTGTGAAAACCAATCGTTTTTTAAATTTTATTATTATTGTATTTTATAAAGTTTGCAGTATAAGTAATAGTTAAAAAAAAACAGGGAATAAACAATAACATTTTAACAACATTTTTTACGAAGCATATTAGATGACATTTATATGGATTTTATCACCCCACTAGATTTTATTTCTGTTCTGGTGTGATAGTATTTAAAGCCTAGTGTCTCTCTTTTACCTTTTTTTTATTTCCTTCGTTTAGATTACTTATTCATCCTTACAAACTAAAAGAGTTTTATTTAAATGGATAACTAACTAACCAAATATTACCAAATATAGAAATGACTAAATTAATGAACAAATAAATTGGCTATTAAATTTAATATGATATAACTTGTACTGCTGGTATATATTTTGTCTCGATTCATGTACGTAAATATCGAGTTTCACGTGCTGGAAGAAATTACTTACCCTGTTTATTAAATAGGACGAGCCCACCTTATACATGCTATCAATCCAATCGAGCCTGATTCGGTCGTTAGCAGCATAAATCTATATTTTTTAAAGGGACTGTCTGCATCCTCTCACACTGCACAACCGTCAGCTGCAATCTAGAATAAGTGGAACCAGGTCATTCAGGTCGCGTAGGTGGGTTTAGATCTCACTTTAATTTTCAACTTTATGTCTGCTTGAATTTGCTTCGAAGATTTGTTCACATACTAGCCCCTCCTATGGCGGGGTAAAATTTCTGCCCGGGATAGTTTTGCGCATAACTTTTAAACTACTATACGGATCGTAAAAAGAATAACTGCAAAATGATCACATCGAAATTTGAAATATTATAACGTTAAAACATTATCTCGTAAAACAATTAAGATAATAATGAATAAATATTACAGTTAGCACAGCGCGGAAAGCGTCTAACCAAAAATGGTTAGCTCACATAGGAAGGGCTAGTTCAGGATTGAGCATATTAAAAAAAACGGTTTATACCTCACCTCAATTTCCGCTCATTTTCCTACGAGGAAGGAATGCAACGCTATGGTTTAGAGACATTGGAGGACCGGCGAGTAGCATCTGATATGTCACTTTTATATACAATAGTTCATTCTGGGTTGGACAGTTCATATCTCTTCTATAGGGTGAGCATACGCGCGCAATCCCGAATCTCGCGCTTTCCAATAACTTTTTAGTTACAAAGGTGAAACATAAGCTATGGTGCCAATTCTTTATTGCCACGTGCTATGCACGCATACATTTTTTTTATTACATTCATACACGCTTTAAAGAAATTGATATATCGCTTTAAAGAAATTGATATATCGGATGACAGTAGTCGGTCCTTTTTTCCTACGTAAAAATCTGGAAATCAAATTGATTTGAGTTAGCATCTCACATACACGCACATGCATTGACATCCTACAGATGCACACAAAACACATACGCACACATACGCTCTCCATCATCCAAACACACACACACCCATAAACCAACACCCACATACACACACATAGCGAACTTAATTCTAAATTTAAAATTCTTCGTTGTTTTCTTTGAATTATGTAGTATAATTTTGTATTCCTTATTAATATATTGTAAATAATTTAAAATATCATTACCTTTGCTTCCGTTAGATATGTATTATGCTTATATTTTATTATTGCTTTGCTGTTCGTTTTTAATAAAACAAAAAAAAATAATTTGACTCCAGAATTTTCCAATACTAAATCGGCAATAGAACAAAAAAGTAGAATAAATATGCAGATTACTAGTCATCAGAATAGTAGACGTAGGCGAATGTCAGAGCGACTCAGGCGGCAATAGTTCAATTTAGCAATTGTCATGTTTTTATTAACTCACTGCCCGTGAAAGTGACTCGGATCGAGTTGTACAAATCGAGTCGAGAGCGATACTAAAGGTTCGTTTTCACCTTTATGCGGTCAATAATCTTCCTCATTATAGTTTTTGTTCCTACGTATCTTCCTGCCAAATTTTTGAGATACTATGTAGTAGGCCTTTTCAAGTTGTACCTACATAGCGATTTTGTCTTCTCCAAAGATATTAATATTTTTTTTATTTTGTTTTAATTTTGGAAAATAAAACAATAAAAGGTAATGCCACTCTTTGTACCTCTTTGTGTCTAAGATTTCACTAACTGCCATTTTACTGTACTGTCTTCTATGAATATTATATTATACCGTACTATTATATTATAACATATTGTACATATTATTTACATATTATTATACAAGTACTCATATGTTTTTTTCGCTTTATATACCCCGTTTTCGAACATACCTTTTTAACAACTTACCTTATTATTACTTTCTTTATCCATATATTATTATTAACCTTATTACATTTTTCTCAACGTCTCATTCATGTTTTATCGACGTGCTCATGTTATTTCCATCATAATTTGTTATGCAAGCGTTGTAAACTTTTCAAATGATAGTTAATTAGGTTTTGAGCATACTTGTATCCTGCATTTACTATCTGTAAGTTTACGATAAAATCAAAATAAATAAAATAAATAAATATATCATATGAGAGATCTTTTTGTGTATTATCATTACGTACGTGAAAGCTCTTTTGAATTCGTTGTGGGTAGAAAATCATATACGGCAATATGTAGATGTCGACAGTGGTTGGTTTTACTTAGTGACTCACGTGAGAGATGCGAAACGAAGTTACCAACTCTAACGTTCAAAATTTCCCATTTCTCTGCGCAACCCTGTAATACGGAACGTAATAAGAAATTCCACAAATTAGGCAGAATGTTTGTAAACCTTTATTCTCTGGCCTCTGATTAGTCGGAAGTGTGAGTTGAACAAAAAAGATGCTTTTCCTCGATATCAAAAAACTTTTTGAACATATTAGTGTTTTGCGTATTATAGATTAACCATCTATGGAAATAAGGAACAATAAAAAAAACTATATAATAGGTATCAACAAATACAACGTTAATTACATAAGTTATTGATGAAATGTTGTTTATATTATAATACATGTACGATTTACGAATTTCTGAGAATTAAAATAAATTACTTTTACTTTTACCTGGAATACAGGAAACGCGATCGGCCCGGATGTAGGTACATCAAAAGACATGAAAGATAATACGTATCATTGAGAGAGGTTTTTGCTTCACTAATATAAACTTGATTTTCTACAGTTAAACACGACAGCCAGTGATGTCGGCCAAGTTTTTGGGTTTCGTTATCGATAATGGTCTAATGGTGAATTTACACATCGATGTACTGTACGATAAACTGGGACGCGCCTGTTGTGCCGCTTCTACATAGATAGAATGGCACTAAAAACATTCTACCTTGCAATGTAATGTAATGTAATGTGCATGCACTTCTATCGTAAGGGGTTTTATTGTCGGGTCGAGCGCCAACCGCGATTGTATCTTCATCATGCGCAAGCGGGGTGTGCGTACATTCAAATGCAAGAGCACAAAAGAAAAAAACACTCATTAGAATCAGTTCCGATAACAATGTATTTTTTATGATAAGCATGACCTGATTGTACACTCAGGGTTGGCTCCCGACGAGGGGATTCTTCAACGGTCAACGACGAAATTTTGTATACGCATTCAGTTATGATAGCCCGTTCTAAGTTTCACCAAGACAGAACTGCGGCACCCAGGGTTGACTTCCAACGAAAGAACTCCTCAACGGTCAACAGCACAGACACGAAATTTTGTAAATTCATTCAATTATGATAGCCGGTTCTACCTGTAAGTTTCACCATGACATTAGTGCTGCACTTATAAAAAAATGGATTCGTTTTTTTTTCTTAAATTTATGTAGGTATGTACCTATTATTATTTTAGACTTTACAAACAACTTATAACAAATCTCTTATGTGTCGGCTTCATTTTTATCAATTGTTTAAAAATGTTATAAAGTTTCAGTGCCTGATGCGGAACAAGATTTAAATATTAATATTTTGGTGTAAAAGTTGATTAAACATATAAATATTTTATATGTTTAAACCATCCTTCTTATTTATCCCTCCGTGCGAGTTTTCTCCGTGGAAGTTGCACGACTCTGGAAAGCTTTACCAAATAATGTCAGAACAGGCTCCAGCATCTCCAAGTTCAAGACAAGGCTTAAGGAGCGCATAAACCTAAAACCATAACATAACCAACCCTCCTTCCTCCTTCTCGCTTCCCATTCCTTCCTTCGTGACATTTTTTTTCTCTGTGTCTTTATTTAATTTTAATAACTGTTAAATTTTTTTCTTTACTTAATTTTAATTATTAATTTTTAGTTTATTTAATTTTAATACAGTCTTTATTTAATTTTAATAACTGTTTTCGTTATTATGTTTTTTTCTAATTTTCTTTTTATTTATCATTTTAATTTTAATTTTGTGTAGCGAACGCAAAACTTATATTATAAACAAGTTATAGGTTAGCTGATAGACGTTGCCACATGGCAATAAGCTCGCCTTTTTATTGAAAATAAAGAGTTTTCATTTTATTATTATTATTATTACCGGATCAAGATTCAATCTAACCATATCAACCTATTAGACCTTTGCCGATGGGTATAAAAAGGTTTCAATGTGCAAACGACCCTTTTGTCAAATAATATTTCGTCGACTATAAGGGTATTCGATAGACAGAAATGCAATTTTATTAATTTTATCCCAACGGAAAATGGTAAATCAGCCGGTAATCGAACTCGGAAACTTACAATGTAAGATCAGGCGATCTAGCCACTATGCCACCAAGTCGTGTAAGAACATTTCGCCTGTCATATCATCAAGTAAGAATCCTTAACATTACTTCTTTAATAGAGACATCACTGCGACATCATTCTTTCGTTAACGCCTTAATGCAATGAACCTAATATTGACATACAGTTGACCTTAATAATCGAGCAAATAGTTTACGGTCTGTTTAGGAGTAAATTAGATGTTATTTAACATTCGCATGTCACTTTACGGTACTTGATTTTTATGAGATTTGGTGAAAGCGTTGTCGGGAATTGGAACAATACGTACGGTTTCATCGAGTTGATGTCGGGTATAAGATATTTTTCTGCTGGTGACATGTTCTCATCTAAAAGAGAATGGGCATTTTGGGAATACTTTTGCAATAGTTGTAAATCATATAGCAATGGAAAAATCTCTTTATATGGAATATTTGTTACTAGAACGACTGATCTCAGTTATTTGAGTTATCCCAGCGACTGATCCCAGTCCTATTAAATATGGCTGGTCTCCCATGTCTTACTTACGGGTGTCAAACTTGGCCTGCCACGAACAAAAACAACCAAAAACTAGTATGCCAACGAAACATGACAGGTGGACGACCTCAAAAATAAGGAAAATAACAAAGGTGAACGATGTTTTGAACAAAATTAGAAAACTAAAATGGAACTGGACTGGTCACATCATGAGAACCAACAAATAAAAATGGACGAAGGACGTAATGGAATGGTATCCTGGAAATGGGAAAAGACAAAAAGGACGTCAAATTAAAAGATGGGAAGATGACTTACCGAAAGGATGGAGAAGGTTGGCTTGGGACAGAGATGAATGGAAGAAAATGGGGGAGGCCTATGTCGAAGGACAACCTGACCAAAAAACTGGCTGCTGAAGAATATGATACCTTATTTAAAAATTAGATTAAAAATTAATAAAATATATTGTTTTATCACATATGGCAAAATTGTACAATACGGTCAGCGAATAAAGGCTTTTATTATTATTATTATAAATATGGCTGGCTGAGGGCAGTAGCTGACATTGAGACATGGAAGATGAAGGAATAGGCCTACGTCTAGGAGTGGACCAAACCAGGCTGGGGAAGAAGGAGAAGAAGAAAAAAGAAATATGGCTAATTACCTGATAATCCCTAGGGCATCTAACACTTCCAGGCATTATATTTTTAATAACTGTTTAAACGAAAACCGTCGCAGAATACCCGAAACGATATAGAACAAACTATAAATTCCTAAGAATGCTAAAGTTTGTGAACAGTATATGGAGGGGAAAAACTGGGATATGTTGCTTGAACTCTGTAATGTGTCTCATGATTTCATTGCCGCTCTGTTTATTGACATATGTAATATGCTAAGGTCAGCTGTCCAACATGGTGTGCCCAGTGACGGTACATCATAATTAATCTTTTATGGATCATCCCTGCAATAATATATTTTAAATAAATAATTGGCATTAAGGTTTTCATGTAATTATCCATATTCAAGAAGAATCCGAACGTCAAAATTCCAAAACGGCTAATAATTGAGGTAAGTTGTAGTAATATTCTAGATAAATAGACCTTTCCAAAGGTAAAAACGTGATTGTTATTGCAGAGGTGGGCCCAGCGCTCATACATTTTTACCCATTGTCCTTTAATCCTTTATATACTTAGAAACGATTATATACAAGTGCTTATGAATCAACGTTATTGGAACTACCAATTGGCCGCTACCAATTTTCAAATTTAATCGCTTTCAATTAACGATAAAAAACGCATTTTTTATTGAGTGATTACAGACCAGAAAAAATACCGACAGATTATAATTCTATTTATTAGTATAGTTAAACATTAAAGCGCGTAATTATTACATATTGAAACCAGTATACCAAATTTCATATAGACATAGTTATGTAAATAATAATAAATTATTAAAAGCTAAGATTTAAAAATTTGTCATTATTATTATTATTTTCTTTTGAGATAGGATACCGTAACGGCGTATTTAGAACTCTATATATCGGGCTATTGGACATAAGAAAAAAATATTCAATATTTGGAACTATCAGTGCCATGTGCACGTTGCTTATCGTAGTAAAAATCTTTGCTGTTAAAACGTTGTAGGGCATTGAAAACTAATAACTTATTTTTTTTTTGAATTACCATTATATAGGTTTAATATTGACTGGTTTAGGAACTAACGGCGTAACAACAGCCCTGCTAGAGCAGTAATAGTAACTGACATCTAACTGGGAGGAACATGTTCTAGGGTGGAATCAGCCTGGTTATCTATACTCAAAGCTGAAATGATCGCGAAACACCTTCTCGTATGTACGAGAGACCTCTGCTATTTGGCTCTAATACCTTGTCATAAAAATCTATCTATAAGGGAATCTTTACATGTAATATTCCTTGTCACAATAATCTATCTATAGGGAAATATTTACATGTAATAATCTTTATGTTAATAATACCATTCAAAATGCTACTGTATCGGAAGTGAAGCTAGACTGTGCGAACTGTTTGCAGATACACCTAAACAATACAATTTAATATTATTGGAATTTATAGAAGTCCATCCGTCTCTAATATCTCGATCTTTTTAGAGACTCTTGATAATTTACTACGTAAAAACATTTCTTATGACCTAGTCCTTTGTGGGGACCTAGTCCAGGCCTGACCTAGTCCTTTCTCTCGTCTGTATACATCTCCGAGGTACAAGGACATAATAAAATAAGGACTCTGGATTCGTGAGTCAAGAATTACTCAATCATTTACGATCACGATCAGATCCGTTATAGTAGGTTAATGCGTTTTGCATAGTTACGATTTATTTTATATGCATAATCACTAAATTTTATTCTTTTTATCTATTTAATAATTAATGTATAATGAAATTAACTGAACATGCCAATTGTTGTACATGGATAGTAGTTAAAAACAAACAATAATAGTAGATAAGCGAAAAATATAGCTCTATCCATATAATTACTATCGCTGTAGTTTAGAGTAATCCAGCTATTTCTGTAAGTGAATTTTCCGCCTCGCGCACCAGTTCGCTAACACGGCTGTAACCGCGTTGATACCCTCGGCATTTTTTCCCTGCCGTCACTCCCGCAAGTAGGCAGAAAATTTCCGTAATTTTTCATGCCCTGGCAAACATTGGCGAAGCAGGCGCCCTCTTTCGCTTTCCGATAAGAGAAAAAAAAACAACCCCTGAAATGCCGCAGGACCAACAGGAATAATGCGGAAATTTCGAGATAGAGGCAGTGCGAAATAATTACTTCAATTCTTGAAGCCGATCCGCATGTAGCTGTAATAAAGAATTCGGAACAATAAATACAAAATACACCCGCATGATATACAGGTGAGTTTTTAATTAGTGATATCCTTGAAGTGGGCGAATCAGTACGAGCAAATAAATAGGTTTTGATTTTTTTTTAAAACACAAATAAAAATGGAAAACACTTTTTTTTGAAAATGAAAGAAAATGCGTTTTTAAACATATTATAAAAAGTTGGCAGCGCGTTGACCGCAGCGCGCTCAAATTTAGTCATTTTGTTATTTATCAGTCAAGTTTGTCCACGGCCGACACAGTGGTTAGGTCGCATGATCTTACATTGTAAGGTTCCGAGTTCGATTCCCGGCTGGGTCACCCATTTCCGTTGGGATAAAATTAACTGAATTGCATTTTAATTCTGTCGATCGAATGCACACTTACACACATGTTACAAGCACACATTCATAGAAAAACTTCATAGTAGGGTTGGTTGTAAAAAAATGTCATATGCCAACAAAAACGCTTATTGTGAAATGTCACAATAAAAAGTAAAAATAAACAAACAACCAAACAAGTTTGTCAATTTATTTATTTTTTTTTTTTTTTTTTTTACCAAATTTTTTAAATTAAGGTTGCTTAATTGCTCTTATTGATTCACCCACTTCAAGATTGTCACTAATTAAAAACTCAACCTGTATAATAGGGATATTTGTTTAACATAACCCCTTTTTGTCGAGATGAAATACTAGGTATATTGTGTTATAAAAATAATACAAATATTCCGAAAATAATAGCACGCATAGGTAAGGCAATATTAAATGATTTAACACTTAAATTAGTATCTTATTTCGTATTTCATATCGTATTATTAATTAATTGCACTAGGATAAAATAATTACATTTAAATTAAAATAAAGCAACAATTGGTTCATCCCAATGTCATGCAACCCGAAGATCCACGCGCTATCCAAATAGGGTTACACCTGTCGATATGCGATTTACGACTTGTTTTGGAGTGCGAGCTGACGTATAAATAAGTTAATAGTAAAAAGACATTTTTAATATAAGCTTTTATTAAAATGCTCTGTCCCGAGCCAAACCTGGGTGCAGCAGCAATGTCATAGTGAAATTTAGAATGGCTTATCATAATTGAATGCTATACAAAATTTCGTGTTTGTACTGTTCACCGTTAAGGAGTCCCCTCGTTGGAAGCCAACCATGGGTGCAGCAGCCCTGTCGCATTAAAACTTAGAACGGGCTATCATTATTGAATGCGTGTACGAAATTTAGTTTCGGTGCTGTTGACTGTTGCATGTACCACTGTGTTTAGGTTAGTTGTAAGACATTGCCATGTGGTAATAAACTCGCCTTTTTGTATACTAATTAAGTGCAAATAAAGAGTTTACCGTTGAGGAGTACCCTCGTTGAAAGCCAACCCTGGATGCAGCAGCCCTTTCGCATTAAAACTAAGAACGGGCTATCGTAATTGAATGCGTATAAAAAAAATCGTTTCGGTGCTGTCGACCGTTGAGGAGTCCCCTCGTCGGGAGCCAACCCTGCGCTCAACAGCCATGTCATGATAAAACTTATAACGGGCTATCATAATTGAATGCGTATACAAAATTTCCTGTCTATGCTGTTGACCGTTGAGGAGTCCTCTTGTGAAGAGCCAATCCTGGGAGCAGGAACAGGTCAAGCTTTTCATAAAAATGCATTGTCATCGGAACTGAACCAACGTCTAATATTTCATTTTCATAAGATAAGAGGAAATAGTTCTAGTTCTGCTTGCAAGATTTGACCTAAACAAACATATTGACAAACATTGCAAGGTATATAAACGCGTTTTAAAAATTAGGAGCTCCACTACGTCATCCCTCATAGAATATGAATCAGCATTTAAGTCCAAATATTTTGTTTACATTTACGTTTTTTTACAGTTTAAAATTTGTGGGACGTATTTTGGGTTGTTTTTTTTCTAATAGCAGCATATAACTTGTCCAGAAGACCATGTTATTATCCATTTCATGAAAACAGTCAAAGAAGTCTTATCCAAACTGCTGTTAAAACAAAACGAAAATTTATTTCGTCTTCGAATTTTCACAGAACCGTTATCAATGTTGCTACTACAATATCAGTCCATTTCATCTCAGATACCAAAAAAAATGTACCACAATATGTATGTAGCACATTGCTCTAATTTCGGGGCAATTAATTTGCACCTACGGCAATTCCTTTCATATAATACGGCAATTGTGAGAACAGACGTAATGTGCCATAGATATCTTAACAAAGCGTTTATAGGACAATGGACAGGTGATTTACAACACATTATTATACTGGGCATAAAGGAGATATGATATCAAGCAGACAAACGGGACTATTTCTTTGTAATAACGTGAGTATTTTTTATGATTATACGTTTTGTCTTTGAGGTGATCAAAATTTTGATAAAAGGTCCACTCGTCTTCTTCTTCTTCTTCGAGTTCCACTCCTATCAGAGGTTGGACAACATCAGAGCTATCTTGACTTTAGGCTGCTGCTCTGAACGGCGAGGTGGTACTGCAGCTAAACCAGTCCCAAAGGTTACTTAGCCACGAATGCCACCTCCTGCCGGCGCTTCTATTCCCAGCGATCTTGCCTTGGATAATGAGGTGGAGCAATTTGTATTTGTCTTCCTCATGACGTGACCAAAGTACGACATCTTCCTGTGTTTGATGGTGTTCAGAAGTTCCATCTTTTTCTTAAGTCGGCTCAGTACTTTAATATTAGTGACTCTGTCATGCCATGAGATTTTCAAGATATGGCGGTATATCCACATTTCGATAGCCTCCAACCTTTTCGAGTCCATGTTTCTACGCCATATAGTAGGACAGAGAAAATGTAGCAGCGGGTTATACGTAGCCTTAGGTCGAGACTTAGATCTTTATCACACAAAACTTTGCTCATTTTGAAAAAAGTTGAGCGAGCCATTTCAATGCGGACGTTTATTTCTTGAGCATGGTCCCCGTTCTCATTCATCCAACTTCCCAAATGCTTGAACTTACTGACTTTTTCCACCGATTCTGTCACTACATAGAGCTTGGAGTTATGTTGTTGCGGCTTCTTAGAGTTCAGTAAGTGCTTGGTTTTTGCATCATTGATGCTTAGGCCCCCTCATCTTAAAAAGCATTTTTAATGCATTAGATCAGAAGTATGGTTTAGTGGAATTCGCGTCAGTCATCTGGAATCCGCAATACAAAACATGTATTTCCCGAATTGGGGCAATTCAAAAACGGATGACGAAGCGTATAAATTTGTTATATTTTGTAAAACCATCTTCGTACACAAAGTCGCTTCGGTTTCATAAGATGATGTCGTTAGAAAAGCGCCGAAGCATGATCGATGCAGTATATCTGCATAAGCTAATTAACAATCGTGTTGATGATAGTCAAATCTTGGAGCAAATAATTTTTTCGTGCCCCCTCGACCAGCTCGCTCTCAACGTTCCTTTCAACCGCCAATTGTCAATTCTAACTATGCACAAAATGCTTTTCTTTATAGAGCTTGTCATCATTACAACTCGGTGTTTATGGATGTTGATATATTTGCTACAACCTCAGATACATTTAAAAATCTAATTATGAATATATTACAATTTAATTAAGTAATCTGTTTACTATGAAAATAGTTATTCTCCTCTTATCTTTGTATTTACATACCTTATTTCTTTTTTCTATTTTTCGTTCTCATAAAATGTGTCATTACATAAATATATTTTATTTTCTTATTACTATCTATTTAATAATTAATTCATTTATTACCATATTAATATACATGTTTATGAATCTATTTACTGTTTTTTTTTCTGCTCTATTTACTTTATAATTTACTCTTTTAATACTTTGAACTGTTTAGTAACTTAGCAATTACTTTTCAGAATATTTTCTGTTTTTTTTAAAAACCCTAATAATTTCACTTTTCACTTTAAAATATTTTGTATATTTTAAACTTTTCTTTTATATAGAATAACGCACTATATAACCGTTTTATTGGTGGGAACATATAAATGGTTTATGTTTGTTATATTTTGATTAAGTAAATATGCTTTTTGTACTGTCTGTTTACTGAATAAAAAAAATAAAAAAAATAGTACGGATTCTAATCTAATCCATCTGTATGGCTATACAAGATTTCCCGTGACCTATGAATGTTTCTATATTTTCATATCAAACTGAGTTCATTATATGAATCCCTTTGTGCAATAAAAGGCATTCAATTTCGAAGCATTGACATTCGCTTATCAATCCGTAAATGGTAAGTTTGGGTATCAGATACCCAGATAAACCTTTTGATATCGCACTGCCACCAGTAGTTGTGTAATATCATTATCCTTTCAGGTGCTGCCTTCAAAGTAGGTTGCTTTTTCCAATTTTATTTGTGATTTTCGGCACTGCTGGGTAGGGAGGGTAAGATGGACGGAATGTCGGTCTCTATGTTACGTATTTTCCTTATTAACAGTTACGTTACAGTTGTGGCCTAAGTTTTTGATGGACCTTTTGTTTTTCTTTCAAACATTCACGTATTATTTTATAAAGGATTTATTTATTTAAAGGGTTACGGGAACGAACGATCCAAGTCAATTTGACTTTTTAAAAAGAAATACAATTTTATGGGTTACCTATACATTTTAATAAAATTGAAGTAAACTCAATTGCATTTGTTCTCACTTAAACAAACCCTGCCTAAAATGTCCTACTTTTGTTTTAAAAAAATAAATGGAATTACCCAAAATTAATAAAAAATAATACATTGATCTTTCTTCCTCGTAACACTTTAATTATTATGGCATTATACTAGGGTCATCCAGAAAGAAAGGTTACAACATTTATGTAGCATCGAAAAATGCTTTAATTTAATTAAAATTCACAAATGTATTAAACTATTTTTCAAAATAATCACCGATGTGATTGAAACTTTTTTGTTAGAGCATCAGCTTTTGTATGACAGTGTCGTTGACTTCTGCCGCCAGATATTTCCGCCAGATCTTTCCGCCACTTCTTCACAGCTTCCTCGTACTCTTGATAGTTGTAAAAATATTTCCGACCCAAAAGACTCCTTTAGCTTAGTGAATTGGTTATAGTCCGAAGGCGAATACTTGGATCAATAGGGGACAATATTATCCCATCCAAACGATGTCCGCAGCTCCTTTGAAACTCGCGCGGTGTTGGGCCTGGCGTTGTCATGTAAAAGGATGACTTCATGGGTCAGCATTCCCCTTCTGGGGCTTTGAATTGTTTTTTTTTTGGTATCATAGTAAGCCTCTGCATTATTGGTAGTCTCTTTAGAATATAAAACCCCTGCAGCATCTCCTTAAATCATCATCACCCATAAAACAGATGCCATCACTTCTCCGGCTGAATGGGTCGT
>OX155971.1:8937497-9002497 GCA_944548615.1 Micropterix aruncella | reverse complement strand
TCGAAAATTCTATTTGAAATTTGAATATATCCTCTCTTTAAAGGGACGATATAGGATTGCTGTGCTCGCTATCAGCCAGCTATTAAATGAAAATAAAAATAAAATACTTCATTTGCTCGTTCCCATGAAATAAGATATAAATCGTAATTTCTGGTCGAGAAGTTTATACTTAAGGCTATATGATATTACAAGAGTTCAAAACATAAGATAAAATTGTATAATATTGTTAATATTTGATTGGTTTTTTGTAAAATCTTTTTTTAAAGAATTCGTTTAAAGGATGACACTTTGATGAAAAAATAAAAATAATAAAAGCCACTTACATAGCTGGAAGGTTTTCCCGGACTGGACTGGGAAATGCTTATTGTTTAAACGAGATGTATTCTTGGATGAGTACCACTTTCGACGGTACACTGTAGGTTTAATGGGATCCCTTTATCGCTAGCGAACGATCACCCTTCATCCACATCTCAAAAACAAAGCGTATCCTTTTGCAAACCAAAATAAAATGTCTTTATTAAAGACAAATTTAAGCAAAAACAATGAAAAAAATCACAATCAATCGTCTCTTAAATGCGGAATGACATTTCGAAAATTCTATTTGAAATTTGAATATATCCACTCTTTAAAGGGACGATATAGGATTGCTGTGCTCGCTATCAGCCAGCTATTAAATGAAAATAAAAATAAAATACTTCATTTGCTCGTTCCCATGAAATAAGATATAAATCGTAATTTCTGGTCGAGAAGTTTATACTTAAGGCTATATGATATTACAAGAGTTCAAAACATAAGATAAAATTGTATAATATTGTTAATATTTGATTGGTTTTTTGTAAAATCTTTTTTTAAAGAATTCGTTTAAAGGATGACACTTTGATGAAAAAATAAAAATAATAAAAGCCACTTACATAGCTGGAAGGTTTTCCCGGACTGGACTGGGAAATGCTTATTGTTTAAACGAGATGTATTCTTGGATGAGTACCACTTTCGACGGTACACTGTAGGTTTAATGGGATCCCTTTATCGCTAGCGAACGATCACCCTTCATCCACATCTCAAAAACAAAGCGTATCCTTTTGCAAACCAAAATAAAATGTCTTTATTAAAGACAAATTTAAGCAAAAACAATGAAAAAAATCACAATCAATCGTCTCTTAAATGCGGAATGACATTTCGAAAATTCTATTTGAAATTTGAATATATCCACTCTTTAAAGGGACGATATAGGATTGCTGTGCTCGCTATCAGCCAGCTATTAAATGAAAATAAAAATAAAATACTTCATTTGCTCGTTCCCATGAAATAAGATATAAATCGTAATTTCTGGTCGAGAAGTTTATACTTAAGGCTATATGATATTTACAAGAGTTCAAAACATAAGATAAAATTGTATAATATTGTTAATATTTGATTGGTTTTTTGTAAAATCTTTTTTTAAAGAATTCGTTTAAAGGATGACACTTTGACGAAAAAATAAAAATAATAAAAGCCACTTACATAGCTGGAAGGTTTTCCCGGACTGGACTGGGAAATGCTTATTGTTTAAACGAGATGTATTCTTGGATGAGTACCACTTTCGACGGTACACTGTAGGTTTAATGGGATCCCTTTATCGCTAGCGAACGATCACCCTTCATCCACATCTCAAAAACAAAGCGTATCCTTTTGCAAACCAAAATAAAATGTCTTTATTAAAGACAAATTTAAGCAAAAACAATGAAAAAAATCACAATCAATCGTCTCTTAAATGCGGAATGACATTTCGAAAATTCTATTTGAAATTTGAATATATCCACTCTTTAAAGGGACGATATAGGATTGCTGTGCTCCCTATCAGCCAGCTATTAAATGAAAATAAAAATAAAATACTTCATTTGCTCGTTCCCATGAAATAAATAATAAACTTATATATATATATATATATATATATATATATATATATATATATATATATATATATATATATATATATATATATATATATATATATATATATATATATATATATATATATATATATATATATATATATATATATATATATATATATATATATATATATATATATATATATATATATATATATATATATACATATATATATATATATATATATATATATATATATATATATATATATATATATATATATATATATATATATATATATATATATATATATATATATATATATATATATATATATATATATATATATATATATATATATATATATATATATATATATATATATATATATATATATATATATATATATATATATATATATATATATATATCGTGAGAGAATATGTATGTGAATTATATATGAACTATGTATATACTATGTAATTTAAAATTCAACATGCAGATCGGCCTTATATTGGGTTATTTGTTATTTGACGTATTCCTGGCAGGACGTGTTATAGGCCGAAAACCAATAGTTTCCGAGAATTTTTAATTTTAATGTGTTTTCGTATATAACCCAGAATTTGATATTCAAACCTAAATTATAAAACTACTATTTATTGAAAGGGTTTTTTTTTTGGTAACTAACACTGAATAAGCTAACAAAATCATGAAAAGTAGTAAACAACTACAAATTTTAAGTTACAAGCCATAACATTTATTTTATTTTTATTTTGCTAGTTAAATTATGCCTCTTTTCTCTTCTGTTTTTGTCAGTATTGAAGTGAAAGTTGCTTTCATCTGTTCCGTCGCGTTTACTATTTGCGCTCGAAATTCTTCGATCGAATTGACTTGGTCACAGCTTTTTCGGTATTGCTCTATGGTATTATTGCTCACAGCTCTATAGCATTATAATAGTATATATCGATAAATGTAATGATATCACAAATCAAGAAATCATTTTAATATCCCTATAAAAACACCTCCTGTCGTCTCAATCGGCGGTAGTAGTTATTATCGAATTATAATAAGAAAAATAACATTTTTTTTTTACAGAGCTCTAACTGCAAGATTGACTGCAAAATAGTCGAAATTGATTCACGGTCACGGTAAAAGGTAATATTTTTTTGTTTACTGTAAAAACTTCAACGCCTAAATTTGGTTTGATACTCATATTTATCAATATGGTTCAATTTCGAGCTAGGTTAAATAAAAGAGCATTTTAACATCCACTAGTATTTTTTGGTACGAATACGGTTACATGCGAATATTTTTCCGTACACTGTTTTTTATATCCCCTGTAAAAAAAATAAAAAAAAGACAGACATTCTCTGTGTGCAGTTAGCTATTCTTTTAGGAATCGTTTTTATATGTATACGAAAATGCGCTTCTTGGTAGAAATAGTATCAGAATTTAGGTGAAAGTATTATTTTTAATGTTTAATAAATCAAGCATTACATTATTAGAATAACCTATATAAAACATTATGAATTTATATGAGGACTATCACAATGATGGTAAAGATCAAAAATTATTAGTATTTTTAGCGCAATTACCAATTTATTTTCAAACTACTTTCGCATTGTTTCCATAATTCGCGCATGGTTGTTCAAAAGAGATACATATATAAGAGAGTTCGGCGACATTCTCTAAACTCTACTGTTGGGACGTGTTCTCTTTGCGTAATTAGTATGTAGTTGCATCAAAGAGATAAATAGTAGGATGCCATGTTACACGCCTCAGCCACAGTATACCACACAGTAGCGTCTCTTAGAACAAAATTGAAAACGAAGTGAGGTACGTTCCGAGTCCAAGGGCTAGTATGATGATGGCCGCCACATGTCTACTACTCCGCCAACGCAGATGTTCAAACCTTAGAGAAATTCCCCAACCTTCGCACGCGCGTAGCGTTAACAAAAGGCGGTCGTCGAGGCGTATCCCTCTGCACACTTCTCTCGCACTCTATCCCCGCATTACCCTGTCGCTCGAGAGTGCGTCTACTGCTCTCTGGGTATACTTTGCCTCAGCGCCACGCTCCGCTCCGCTGACGGGTTTGCAAACGTTGCCAACGTAACGAAACTTTGATAGCTTCATGCCAATATTGTAGGTTGTCAACGTTCGGTCGGCCACCTCCTATGAATAACAATCAACTAGGGAAATTTACAGGGATTATATTCTTTGGTGTAAAATAATAAAAAACTTTTGATTAAAAAATATATAGGTATTCGTTACTTTTTGCTAGCTACCGGCTTCACCCCACGCGCCCTACTTCGGAAAATGCGAATAAGGCATAAAATTGGTTTTGCATCTGTAGGGATTTCTATAACGAAGACAAAAAAAAAACTCACTCCACTTGCAAATCAGTCACTTTATCTTCGACGCTTAATTATGCGCCATCTTGCTTCGCGAAATACAATTTCCGGCATAATGTTATGCAGTGGAAAATTGACGAGCAGCATACGGAGACAACGTTCACACAAAGGCTTCGTATTTATAGGAGCGTTTTTAACGGATTTGTCGCTACTGGAGGTGATGTTCAAACAGCATATTCTGTCGGTTTCTCTGCCGATAAGTATACCACCAACATTCTACAAACAAAAATAACCAACCAACTGCCATACAGGATACCGTATACAGTAAAGCGGTGTCGACTACAACGGGCGAACCCGTCACTCCCGGCTGGTATAACGATATGTAAACGTTCTTTCAGCCGTGGGATGAACGTACATAGAAGACTTAGAGACAAGACAATCTACTGTCTAGCTCCGCCAACAAGCTCGTTAGAGGCCAACGCCTTAAGCCCGCTTTGCCCCCTAACTACCAGTTTCGGTAGGATATCTCCGTCCGGAGTTAACCTTCAGGGTACCTCCGTCCTCCCTACTGGTTACAGGTCCGCAGTCGCTTACACAGCCTCTACTGTTGTATTACAGCGGTAATTCAATTTGAATTTATCGCGGACCTGGGTGTCCTTTGCCCATAGTGCCACACGGGGTCGGGTATCTCAAGGTCATTTCAAGAGTGGCATGACAACAAGTCAACATCTTACCCCGCTGCATAGGAGACAGTATATTTCCATAGTCTCCGGACTCCTTCAGCAATTAGTCAGAGTGCACAACCGAATGGCGTCGCCGAAAGGCGCGCAAACCGTCCAGTAGCGCTGGGGTGCAATCCCGCAAAGAGAAACCGGTCCACCAAATTGTGAGGCCTGCGACGCGAGAGTCTTACCCGGGGTAGCCTTCCGCACGAGGAGGTTTCTGACTAGGAGCTGAATCGTGAGTTGGGCCGATCCGAGAACAAAATAGATTATATGGCCCAAGCTGCACGAAACCATTCGCTACCAAACCATACAGGATACAGTATACGGCAAAAATAATCGATCGTATCATGTGTGAAGGCACCCATTTTTCTCGATACATCTTTAGGTACGGATCCACTTTTTACGCGACCGCCTAACAAAAAATGAGTGTCATATCTTCAGAGTTCATCTATCTATGTTTTCTGTTTCTTTATTCCACTATAACTTTTAAACGCTCGAGCCGATTTAGAAGTATGTAGTATTTTTAGAACCGTTATATCATCCCGAAGGTCATAGGGTAAGCGTTAACAGTCAAAATATTAAATAAATAGTTGTCCGAATGTCCAAACCTCTAAATGTCAATAAATTGACATAAATATATCGTGTTTAGTGTCAAATGAAAGATCTGATTAAATACATCTGTACAAAGCGGATTTATGTACCTAGAAGAACGAAATACGTAGACCAATAAAATGTAAAAAGAAAATAATAAATTAGTATTTATTTTAATACTATATGCATATGAATAAATCATTTCCATACATAGATTCTTCCTTAGTACAGGCTATGGCCTAGTTAAGCAGATTCTGCAATTAATACATTGTAAATTATAATAATATTTTTGAATTAATAAAATTAGGCCTTATGAATTTATTCGAGTATCTTAATAATATCTATCGAATATGATATACCTATCGCTTACAAATATGTCCCTTTAATATACATAGATTAGTTCATTCTCGGTTGGACTGTTTATATCTCCTGAGTAGGGTGACCATACGATCGCCTTCCCGACTCACGCGCGAAACGTATACGCACCAAGATGCAACACAAACTATGGTGCCAATTCCTTATTACTATATTCTATGCATGGATACAATGTAGGCTTTAACAAAATTGACATATTTAACCACGACAGTAATCAATCCTTAATTAGGGAGACACGTAAAAAGCTGGAGATCAGATTGAATTGAGGTAGCATTCCGCATTTCCACATGCACTTACAGCCATACAAACTCTACAGATACACAAAGAAACACATACATACACGCACATACACAATACAAACCAGCACTCACTAACCAACATTTACATACACATATACAGCGAACCTACTTTTTAATCTGAAATTCTTCTTTTTCACTGTATCACAGTAGACAGAAGGAACAGTAGGTTAACTCGAGCCCGTCTTCGAAATAATTACCTACACTGCGTCGAGCCACCAGGGCGGGCTGTCACATCGCATAAACAATTGATAGGTGGTGACTGGTGAACCATTAGAGCAGAAATGCAATTCTTTATAATTATTATGTACATTTATGTATTTTTGGTTTATAGACCAAGAGCGGTTCCCAAAATTTTACTTTAACAGAATATATGATAATATCTCGGCAGCGTACTTGAAATAATCACTTACGTACTTGAAATAATAAACGCTCGATAGGGCTGCCTACTGACTGTCACACTTGGGTTATGTATTTGATAATGTTACATAAAATTTTAAGTAGTGAAAGGATTAGGGGCTTTAGGAAATTATGGAGGGAATGGACTAAAAAGTGCTTAACAAAAATGCATGTTATGCCATTTTAATAAAACACAAAACGAAAAAACATAACCTAAAAAATATTAACTCCCGTTTCGATATAGACAAATTTAAGCATCTATACACCGAACAATACTGTTTATATCGTCGTGACATAATTATGTAAGTAATAAATGTGCGGGAGCGTCTCGCGCCGAGCGTAAGTAACCGCTGGGCACTCGCTTCTGACGGTTGCCGAGGTATGCTGAGATTTCGAGGCGCGTAGGTATAACTCGCGTTTCAGCCGTTTGTATGAAGACGTTCTACTGTTGTTATTTATATTGTGACTGTATTGAGTAGCATATTTTGTATTCCTCATTAATATATTGTAAATAATTTAAAACATCATTGGCTTTGATATCGTTCGATATTATCTTTATATTTTATTATTGGTTTGCTATATGTTTTTATTAATATAAATTAAAAATCTATGTAAATAAAAATGAAATGCTGTTCGTTGGTAACCGCATATTGTAATAATCCAAATAAGGTCCTGCCGAAAAAGAAAGTTGCCTGAAAAATTGGGGAAAAACGGAAAGTGCTCTTTTTTTACTCACGATTCGAACGACGGATATCCGGTAATTCTTTTTTTGAATAGGAACAACATATTAGGTTGATCCGCTATGATCGCTATGGAGTTTGGTTTTGATCGCTATGCTCTCAGGATGGAAATATTTTAATCAAATCAATTGAAAAAAAATCTAACAGATCTTAGGAAAAATCCGGAAAAAACATTCTAGCATAAATGAAAATAATATATCATTTTCTACTTACGTTTTGTTTTGCGATCTGTCTAACAAAATAATGTACTCTTATTTTAATTATAATCCAATTTATATATTTCGGTATTGATCTGTATTTTAAAATGTGCCAGTATGATGATTTTGCCCAAAAACGCTGCTATACCCCGAAAAGCCAAGATATCTTTATTACAATTATTATCGGTAAAAAAACAACGACGGAAACCAGGAAACCCAACTTCTCGTTACCCAAATGTATTTTTAGCCGATGGATTAGGTCGTTTTTTTCAGTCCACCCAAGCAACTGCTTCTATTTGCGTTTGCCATTAGTGAAAGTTCGTGGCCCAACATCGCGGGTTTGGGACGGTCGAAGGGGGTGGAGTTTTGGGGCAATTTGTGGGGGTTGGGGGTGGAGTTACGGGGGAGGGGGAGTTTGAAAGGAAATGCGTTTGGGGGGAGGGGGACTTAAGGAGGGTAGAGTTCGAGAGGGGGAGGGTGAGAGGTTGGACGTGGGGGGGGGGGGGTTGTCTGATTTCCGGGAAAGTCTTGGAGTGACACAACCATTTTTTTAAATTTTGTTTACATATTCCAATAGCTTTCACAAATTCACAAAACGATTACAAACAAATTTATTTTAATTTGGACAGGACATCTTCTGTCAAAAGTGCATATGCCTGTCTATTTAGACTGCTTGTAGGGACACGGATTTTTTTTCGATACTTTTTGGTATGGAGTAATTTTGTCTCGATACCGATACTTTTGTACTCGATACTTTTTAAATTGATACTTTTACTCAATGAGTACTTTTTGGCAAGTATCGTATCGAATATATCTTATGAATGATTTTTCAAAACTAGGCTTTATGACTCATGTTTACGACTGCCGGTTGAAAAATAACCAGATGTTTTGCTTCATTTATTCATTATGGTACACAGGAACTTGATCTTTATTGGTTGAAAATAAAGTTCATTATGTTATCGTCTTTAAGTTGAGGTTCGTTCGCTTAACTCAACTCTCACCAGTGTTGCCAATGTAGCGACCTTGTCGTTTGATTAAACGACATTTTGACAGTAATAGTGACTTTTTATTTTTATTTAGCGACAAAAAAAGCTAGCGACTTTTCTAGCGCCTTTTGATATGGTAGTTCGATTATGATTTTACATTTTTTTTTACAAATACCAGCAACATCGGTCCCCTCCGAAAGTTTATTTTCAAAGGCAGGCAGTACAATAACAAAAACATGAAACCGATTAGCGCCAAAGCGGCTACATGAACTTCTATTTTTAAGTGATTGAACAGAGGAAGAGTAGGAAATTTAATAACGTTTATAGAAATAATTAATAAACGTTGATTTGCCCATAAATATATATTTTTTATTTTATTAAGTTACCTAGCATTTGCTTGACCAATTCGTGTGAGCATTTATGTAGCCCATCTCCATAAATCCACAATTATAAAACCAAACCCTACATTGAGGCTACGACTAAACGGACTAGAAAGTTGATTTATATATTTAAAAATATAAGAAGCATACTCAACATTAACCTACTACGGACTGTTTACTATGCACTAGCGCAGACTCTACTTATATACGGACAAATCGGTTGGGGTGGTATGGCAAGAATAAATCTTGACCCACTGATCAAAGCGCATCTTGCGGTGTCAACTACAACGGGCGAGCCCGTCACCACAGGACGTTTTAACGATTAGTCGTTCTATCGCCCTGCAGTGAACGTAGAGACTTTGGACAGTACATGCTACGTCCAGCTACGTCACAACCCGTGAGAGTCCAACACCTTACCGCGAGTAAGCCAGGAGTAAACCCGGCGGGCTCGAGATACTCGCGCCCTCACTTCCAATTGTGACCAGATTTCTCCGGTCTCTCGATTGGTTCCGAGTTCGAGGTCGCTTGCGCGGTCCTCTCCCTTATGAAGCGGTGAAACGGAGTGCACCGAATCTTCGCGGACCAAGGCGTCCTTTGCCCGCCTCTTACCCGGGATCGGATGGCCAATGGTCAATTCCAGAGCAGTCGCCATAAGGTACGCAACCACCCCCGCTCTATAGGAAACAATACAGTTCCCAGACTCCCCCGACTGTTAGTCGGAGAGCACAATCGATTGGCTTGCGCCGCACGGTGTGCAGACCGTCCAGGGGCGCCAGAGGTTTGATTCCCAGGGGAGACTGGTTGACCCAGTGTCCTACCCAGGATTCGCACCCCATGCGAGGAGGCCGTCGGATGGGTGTTGACCCGTGAGTGTGACCGACCCTGGACACATGGGTCATCGTGGCCAACTCATCATGGGCCCGTTAACCCCCAAATGGGCCCGTTAACCCCCAAAGCGCAAAAGGCTGATCAAAGCGCAAAAGGCTTTGCTCAGAGTCATTAACAAGAAGCCATATCGCTCCCCGTCAGACGACCTATATACAGACTTTAAAGTACTTGACGTACGCCAACTATACATACGCGCTGTTCTGGTGCGCTATCGGAGGGACCTCATGAGGAACACGGATAAAGACAAACCAGAGCACAAACACAACACTAGACACAAAGACAAACAGATTCAACCAAAAATGAAGACTGTATACAGACAACGACACTACGCATATCTCGGACCTAAACTCTATAATATATTTAACTCGTACACAGGACAGATTTTAAACATAAGCGACAACCAGTTCAACAAACGGGTGTCTCATTGGCTCTCAAATTATACTAGAGATGAATGCGAAAGTATGATATATAAAAATATTTTATTTCTAACCACAAATTATAGGATATATAGATGTAAATTATGGATATACAGATATACAGATTATAATATGTTATATTTTATTATGTTATACTATATTATATATAAATATAATACATTATTCTATATGTTATAACATATGACCTTATATTATATTGTAATATGTTACGTTATATTATATTATTTATATTATATTATGCTAAATTATATTACGTATTGTTTTTTATGAGATGGAAGAAGGACAGCAGGCAAGGCGTACAGGCTCAGCAAATACCACAGAACTTTGTATCCATCACCCCAACACAGGCGTATACCTAGTGGGGTGATGTAATCCTGACAAGTAAAGCCCTTTCGCGATTTTCATCATATGTTTTTTTTAAACGTTGTAAAAAAATGAACGCAATCTTTTTTATGTAACTATAAAAATTGTGATAAATAAATAAAAAAAAACACAAAAAGTTTATAGGAAAAGTCCCGATACTTTGGGGTATCGATACTTTCGTGTCGATACTTTTACGAGTACGATAGGTTTCTTTCGATACTTACAGTATCGATACTGTACTACTAGTACTCCGCGGATACCGTGCCGCTCGATTGTCGGTCATTCCATAATTAGCCGTGAGCAAACTTAATTTTGACCCCATCCACAATGACAGCGCTAAAACGGAATACGAAAACTTACATTAAGTGTGATTAACGTAATTTTTGGGCTGTTAGCTGCATGAGGAAGTTCCACTTTGGACCCATGAAATGAATGGGAATACCAAAACATCAGTTGAATATTAGGCCCCATTTTATTGCGTTTTTAGATCCTGAATTAGACACCAAATTAAGGGCCAAAGTCGTTTTCGACTGGAATAGCAACGTCTTAATTAGCGCCAATGCGGATCGCGACATTTTCGTAATGGATAAAGTGTGTAAGTCTATAAAGACTTGAAATTAAGACCCGCTTCGCCAACGGCAAATACCCCCTCCAAAGTGACATACTCGCCTTTCATTTACAAAGACGGCATATAAGGAGTAACGTTTGAAGTACTAAGGAGCTTGTTTGTGAAGAGTAATTAATTAATTATTTGTAACAATGTGAAAGGCGTGGGCGAGTACCCTTAGCTGCTTAACTGACGTTATACAGTACTAATCCATTCCCCGCGACGAAATGACACAGCTTCTTGAGTATCTCGGGGCCAAAAGCGTTCAGAAAGGTAAACATGTATTCAAACTATATATTGAAATAAATATTTTAATTGGGGATAAATATATTTTGATAATAACATTAAATTATTAGTGCCATCTATTGCATTTTTATATAGGCTGATTATATCACATAAATGATACGGAGATAATAGATGCCATCCATTAGACTATTTGAAAATTAAGGAGCCTAAATTAAATTACCATCTTTATGGAAAAAAATATTAAAATAATTAGTGCAATATAAAAATTAATTTGTGAATGAATACAAATTATATTTAAAAAATAATTAAAGGACAATGGGTAAAAATGTATGGGTGCTGGGCCCACTTCTCCAATAACAACTAGAGTTGTCAACTACAACGGGCGAGCCCGTTACCTTAGGAAGATTTAACGATTAGTCGTTTTATCTCCCTGGAGTGAGCGCAGAAGACTTGGACAAAACAGTCCACCGTCAAGCTCCGCCACAAACCCGTAAGAAGCCAACGCCTTACCCAGCGGGTAAGGCGTTGGCTTGTTAAGGGGGTAAGGCGTTGGTAAGGGAGTGTTACCCAGCGGGCTTGCACTCAAGCCCTTACTTCCAATTGCGACCAGATTACTCCAGTCTCTCGATTGGTTACGAGTTCGAGGTCGCTTGCGCGGTCCTCTCCCTTACGAAGCGGTGAAACGGTGTATACCGAATTTATCACGGACCACGGCATCCTTTGCCCGGCTGTTCACCCAGAATCGGGTAGCCGATGGTAGTTTCAAGAGCAGTCGCCGTAAGGTCCGCAACCACCCCCGCTCTATAGGAAACAGTACTCCTTCCAGACTCCCCCGACTGTTAGTCAAAGTGCGCAATCGATTGGCTTATGCCGCACGGTGCGCAGACCGTCCAGGAGCGCCAGAAGGTTGATTCCTAGGGGAAACTAACCCTAAGGCCAGAGTCCTACCCAGGCTCGCACTTCATGCGTGGAGGCCGTCAGATGGGTGTTGACCCGTGAGTGTGACCAACCCTGAACAGAATGGGTCTTTGTGGCCAACTCAGCAATTGCCCCTTAGCTCCCACCTCTCCCTTAGCTCCCACCTCTCCAATAACAAACAATACCGTGTATATTATTGGAAATATCTATTTATGTACAATATTTTAGACTAACACAACTTACCTTATTAGGGTGTTACTTTCACGGCCAGCCAACCGCTGAGTAAGATGAGTCTGTCTGTGTGTATTCCTCCTCGATAGCGCCCAAACGCTTAATCTGATTGTGCTTAAATTTGTCATGTAGGCTCCATTTGGTCATGGCAAGAGTTTAAAAGGTTGTGGTTGAAATCGGTCCACCAAGGGGCGAACTGGTCAAATTTCAATCTCGAAATATTCTAATAATAGACTTGAAGATGCCATGTTGGGCCGAAAGACATTGTGAAATTTTAGTTGGAATATCTTATAAAAGCCGGAGAACCGTAGAATACTTTGAGACATTTTATTTATTTATTTATTGTTTCAAACATAATTATAAAACACATTAAAATGGTCATACCAAGTAATGGCGCGAAGAAACAACGGCCCACATTCACATGACCATGCTCAGCGCATACCCAACTAGGCCAAATATAGCCTGTATCTGGGCTTACGTCTTATTTTCTGACTTAGGTGGCGAAGCCTAACTGACGTAGGTACCTACTCATGTAGATACATATACACATACACACATACATATACATACATACACAAATATATAAATATAACGATCTAAATATATTATAGTATTATTATTTTGCATTATATTACAATATAGTACATTTTTTAAAATATCTTATATCATATTATATAGTATAATAGTAAAAATATGCAGTTTTTTTATGATATGCAGAAATTCGTTCTCTGTCCTTGAACGACCTATGTCGTCAAAAAGCCATTTTTTAATAATTTTTTTTAATAAAATGGTATTTTCTATTTCCTTTATTTTGTCATCAAGACGGTTGAATATTTTAGGTGCTATATAGTTGAATTGTCTTTGGGCAATGAAGAATTAACTCGGGGAACGGCATAATTCAGACCTGCAAATGCTCTTGTAGTTCGGTGTTGCTGGCTTCATGGTCGTTTATCTGAGGTTCGATGGAAAAACATGAGTGACTATTTCACAAACAGCTGGCGTATATCTAACACCTTACTTTCTTTGAATAACATGTTGGAATCATTACATTCCGTCTTGATTTTTGATGAAGAATTAACTACCAAAGTTTGTAACACTAACTTTGAAACAACCTGTATATTTTGTTGTCGGTACCTAGTTGGTGTTATTTGATAAGGTAATAAACAATTCAACAACTATATGATTTCACCCCTACAGCACCACTAACCCATTCTGCTTGTATAATCCATTTTTTATGCAACCGCCAAACGTATGCATAATTATAGTATTTGTGTCGGTAATTTTTACTGTTTTACGTACAATTAGGGTATAAACTCTACATTTGTTATATGTTTTGGCGAAAACGTCGCAACCGCCGAAAATAATTGCTAAAGAGCTCTCTAAACGATCAAGCATGCTTGTCATGCATCGCGTCGCGGGCGGGGAAAGGATCGTGAACCGCAGGAAATATGCAAATATATTTTTTAAATATTTATTAAAAATACCTAATTTTGTAGTTTTATACCAGGGAGTCCGGTTAATTAGACGTAATTGATTGTTGAATGACGTGATTCCCTGGTATAAACTACAAAATTAGGCATTTTTGGTAAATAATAAATAATCGACAAGCATTCTTGATCATCTAGAGAGCCCCTTCGAAAGGTAGTATAATAGTCTTTGGGGTGAGTCTTAAATAATGTTAAAGAAGGCGAGTTTTGTATATTTGCCGTGAGAACGTTCCAGAGTCTTGCACCATAGACACAGAAAGAGTAGGAATTGAAATCAGTATTATGAGACGGATTTTTTAGTAAATTGTCAGAGGCTGACCGATGTATGAGACCATGGGAACTTAATAGATCAAAAAGCTGGTGGAATAGGATGTTGTTGGTTGTGAGAATACGGTAGAGGAGAGCAAGTATATGAACATTTGTCCATTGACGTACTGGCAACCACTTTGCCCTACATTGGGACACGTGATCATGCCTACGTAGACCTAATATGAATGATATGCATACATTTTGCAAACGTTCTAGTTTGTAGTACAAGGTCAAGTCTCTTTTCCAAAGAGACATCACGCTCAAAATCTTTCCTTCAGTTCTTGGCTATTTTCCGTTAAAGTTTTGAGTGATAACTGATTTCTTTATTTTTGTTATTGTGACTTTTAGAATTTAACATCTTCATCTGTGATTATAACTTTCTTTACAGCTTTCATATTATCTTTCCTTTCGCAATAGATTGGTCAGAGTTGACAAATGTCTGACCTTATTAGCAAGCGTAGAATACAAAAGCGTGACGTTAGGGTTGAAAAAGGGTCGACCGCATTTCAACACTCGCGTCGGACGTCAATACCCATTTGAGGCAGGCCTCGACGAGAGCGCAGGGTGGGTACCGCCTGCCTGCCATCTCGAAATTGCCGCGCTTTTATTTAATTAGAGAGAATCTTTTTAACCCTACTTCGGTCGCGGTGGTGTGATTGACCCACGGAATAATTATAATAATAATAATAATACCTTTATTATTATTTTATTATTATTTATTCCGTAGCCGGCGATTGTGGAGGGGGTCGCCCTCGCAGCCAATACGCTGCTGACGGTGCCGCTGGATCTCATACTCCATTCACGATTCGCTTCCATTCTTGACGATTTTTTGCCACGTCTCGAGCATCCCTAGCCGATAATCGTCGATTCTAAGGTCGTCTTTGATGTTATTTAGCCAGGTTTTCTTCGGTGCCGATCGCTGAATTCTCCATTCTGTCGGACGGTTTCGCCAAAGAAGTTTACGTGGCAAGCGATTATCGTTCATTCGGCAAACATGGCCGAACCATCGTAGTCGACGTTTTTGTACTTCTTCTTCGATCGTTGTTAGTAGATCGCATCTTTCTCTAATGGTCTCGTTTCGAATTCGATCGCAGAGTAAGACACCAATCTGCCTCAAGAATCGCATTTGGAAGATTTCGAACTTTTTCAGGTCCGATTGTAGTAACGTCCAGGTTTGCGATCCATAAATAAGAATGGGAAGAACCAACGTACGGTATATTCGTACTTTAGTTTTGATGGTAATATTCGTTCGCTTCTATATGCACCACTTCAGCGAGGCGAATGTTGCTGTTGCCTGGCCGATCCGGCTATGGACATCGGCCGTAGATGCCACTTTCTTTTTCATAACCAACGATCCTAAATACTTGAATTGTGGGACCTGTTCGATTTCTTATAATAACTTTATTGATTAAAAAAAATACACATATACATTATTTCCATTGCAGAGTCTGCCTAACTAGGCAGTAGATAGTACTAAGATAGACTCTTGAATGTTTGTATGTATTTTATTATATATGGACACATATAATAAAGATAAAAACTAATAAAGAATAGAACAAATAACTGAAACATAATTAATTAAAATATATCGAAATAGCATGATCATATAATTAAAATAAATATAAAATGTCCGAAGATGAAGTTTGTCGGACAAATAAATAAATAAATATTATAAAATTTATTAGAATGTCAATAATAATATGACAAATAATAATGTGAAGGCGTACTTTGCCAGGCTGTTGGAGGAAGGATGCCGTGGTCCGCGATAGACACAGACTCACAGACAGCCTTCAGTCTGGAAATGATCCTAATCGTCTCAGGGGATGTCAAAATTGATATTTCCGTCTTCATCTCGTTTTTTTAGCGCTTCACAATACTTTCGATAGTGCCTAGGGGAAGTAAAAGGTCGGTGATATTGCGCACTCCTGCTAGAGGGTTGTAACTTGTAAGCCACAGTGAAGTACATTTTTCATGGCATTACGCGGCAGCGACAGCGAATTTTTTTTCAGGGCGCGCTTTGTAGCATTTCTACACAGCATTTTCACTATATATTTAAAAGCATATTTTTCACTGTTTATTCGTATATGGTATAGCGGAATATGTAATATACGCGGCCATAAGGTTAAATAATATTATTGATTGTATATGGTATTAGCTTAAATCCAGTGTACGATTTGGCAACCATTCTGCGCCGGCGAAATGTAGGTGGCGCTGATAGCTTTGACTGCGAAACTTATTTGGCCAGCTGTAATAACATTCATAATAAATGATTCTTTAGAAATGACTGTTTGATATACCGTTTGGGAGCTGATGGGCCCTTGCTGAGTTGGCCACGAAGACCCATTCTGTTTAGGGTTGGCCACACTCAAGGGTCAACACCCATCCGACGACCTCCACCCATGAAGTGCGAGTCTAGGTAGGACTCTGGCCTTATGGTTAGTTTCCCCTAGGAATTAATCTTCTGGCGCTCCTGGACGGTCTGCGCATCGTGCGAGGTAAGCCAATTGATTGTGCACTCTGACTAACAGTCGGGGGAGTCTGGAAGCAGTACTGTTTCCTATAGAGTAGGTGTGGTTGCGGACCTTACGGCGACTGCTCTTGAAATGACCATCGGCTACCCGATCCTGGGTGAACAGCCGGGCAAAGGACGCTGTGGTCAGCATTAGATTCGGTAAACACCGTTTCACCGCTTCGTAAGGGAGAGGACCGCGCAAGCGACCTCGAACTCGTAACCCATCGAGAGACCGGAGTAATCTGGTCACAATTGGAAGTAAGAGCGTGAGTGTAGGCCCGCCGGGTAACACTCCTGACTATCTCGCGGTTAAGGCGTTGGCCTCTTACGGGCTTGTGGCGTAACTAGACGGTTGACTGTTTTGTCCTCAAGTCTTCTGCACTCACTCCAAGGAGATAGAACGACTAATCGTTAAAACTTCCTGAGGTGACGGGCTCGCCCGCTGTAGTCGACAACCCTAGTTGTTTGATATACCTGGGAGCTAATGGGCCCTTGCTGAGTTATGCACTTGTTTTTTCAAGCTACCGTAGGTAGCTTAATTAGGTTCAGAAAGGTAATATAATTTATAAACGGATTTACCCGTTTATAATTTTGATCTGGTTTTTAATGTCAAACATTGGCGAAAATTTTCGTAATACAATTTCCTTTGATTCGTAGGTTTATTACAAAACTAGCTGCGCCCAGCGGTTTCACCCGCGTGGTGATGGAAAATTGTGATAATGATGATAGAAAACCATATATCTTTATAAATTATAGCCTATGTGTTATTCTGATGTGTAAGCTGTATTATTGTAAAGTTTCATCAAAATCCATTCAGTAGTTTTTACGTGAAAGAGTAACAAACATCCATACATACATACAAACTTTCGCGTTTATAATATTAGTAGGATAGTAGGATAGAATTTAAATTTCGAATGTCAATTTCTTACATTTTTTTCCTACTTACTTGACAGTTATCGTTATATTTTAGATAATTCAAACTATATCTTTATAATTTATAGCCTATGTGTTATTCTGATGTGTAAGCTATATTATTGTAAAGTTTTATCAAAATCCATTCGGTAGTTTTTGCATGAAAGAGGAACAAACATCCATACATACATACAAACTTTCGCGTTTATAATATTAGTAGGATATGTTCGTTATGTATTGTATCCCATATGACTTTCTGTATTCGACATTGATGAATAGAGTAAAACAGGATCAATAGAATGTCGTGCTGTAGCCATACTTATGTACCCACTTGTGGAAGTTAGTATATTACTTAAGCCATTTTGTTAATAATTCAATGATTAAGCACCAGAAAATGGTGATTTTCCAAACGTTCAATGGCGTTCATTATTAGGGTTGCCAGATGTTCGGTTTTCGACCGGAGACGGTTCGGTTTTTTAAATGTCTGTACGGTCAAAAAATTCTTGCTAAACCGGACATTCGTGGTTTGTCGACTACAACGGGCGAACCCGTCACCCCATGAAGTTTTACCAAGATAAATCGTTATATCCCCCGTGAGGTGAGCGTAGAAGATTTTTCGGACGATAGAAATCTAAAAAATCGTTAAGGCACCATCGATGTAAAAACATCGATCTCTAACCATCGATGTTTACGATATATTGGACATCAATGTCCATCCCTAGTGTGAGATATTTTAAAAAAAATATTATGGTACGTTAACTGTCCAATTAACTAGTAGTCTAAATATCCAAATGTCCAAATGTCAATAAATTTACATAAATATATCTTGTTTAGTATCAAATGAAAGGTCTGATTGAGTACATTCTGGAAATATACATGTATCTATATCAATAAATATATAAACCACAAATATTTCATAAAAAACCCGTAATAAAAATTATTAATAATACAATAGTTCACTTTCTAAGAAGACCATAGCTCTAAGGTTAAGAAGACCATAGCTCAATCACTGCTATTGCCTATACTAGACTATGCTGATGTTTGCTACCTTGACGTCACTGGAGCCATCCTTGACAAATTAGAGCGGTTGCAAAATGTATGCATTAGGTATATCTTTAATGCGAAAAAAATTGATCACGTCTCTGAGTATAGAAGCAGACTTCATTGGCTTCGAATACGTGAACGTAAAAACATGCATATTCTTTTGCTTCTTTATAACATCCTCAACAATCCTACCGCTCCATCCTACCTAACCGAAAAATTTAATCACTCAGGAAGTTATGGTCTTCCACTCCGTTCCAGTTAGGATAGTAAAATTGCGATTCCAACTCATAATTCTTCATTTTTTACTTATTCCTTCACCGTTCATGCAGCTAGACTATGGAACCAGCTCCTGTCTTAAATCCTCCAGCTCTGTCATTAAATACGATCTTTTGATTTTATCGTACGTTTCATATGTTTTTGGAGACCATCCCCAGAATCCATTTTTTTTATTTTGCTTTATATTCACCAATTTTGATAAAAAACATGTTTGCAATAGAAATCAGCCTTTTTGTAACTCCCTTTGTACAAATAAGATGATTGCACACCGTGTTTATAGGTATCTCCTCTGAATGTTTTTATAATGAGGGACGGATTGAACAGCAGGTGTTCAATGTAAAATAAAATAATAACACATTATTACATTGAATAACATTTATTCCAAAAATAAAACATAAAACATCAGAAACGCACCAACGGTTTCTACCTTTCATGTGTCTCTGAAAAAGCATTTCATATTCCTAAATTCCTAGTTATCCTAGGTCTCATCCCATCCGCTCCTATCCTTCGCTCCTTGCGAATTATTCCAAATCCTAATAAAAAAAAAATAGGGTTTTTGTTGCTTGATTAATTTTTGTTATGTAATAAGATTTTCTAATCTTTTTTTGGTAATTTTTATCTCTTTGCACCTAAACTTTTTACACTTCCACGAAGGCTGGCTGTAAGAGATTGTATTTTAGGCAATAAGTCCGCTTTTTGTATGTTTTTGTTTAATGTGGAATAAAGAATCTCTATCTATCTATCTATATGTAGAGCGGCTTTCTCACTTCAACCTAATAGACTTAGTAGGACTATAGCGGATATAACGTGTCTCCATAAGCTTTTGCACAATCGACTAGACAGCCCAGCTAGTCTAGAAAAAGTTCAATTTCGTTTGCCACCACGACTATCGAGAAGCTCTCAAACATTTTCGGTTGTCGCTTGCAATAACAACATCGGATCGAATAGACCTCTTGCCAGAATGTGTCGCGTTTTTGATAAATCGTGTAAAGGATTAGATGTATTTTATGATTCCATAAATATAATAAAAGATTCGATCAAACCTAGCCTATCTTCTACTTTTTAAGATTTCACTAACTGCCATCCTAATGTACTGTATTATATGATTATTATATTATACCATATTATTGTATTATATCATATTATATATAATAAATATTATTATCCAATTACTCATACGTCTAGTTTGCTCTATCCAAATAACCTTATTAACAACTTATTTAATTATTTCTTTTCTTACCCTTATATTATTATTAATCAAACTTTTCTCTGGTCGTAACGGTCTCCGTTCCATCGGGTTCAGAAGAGGGAGGAAGAGAGAGTGCACCCGTGGTCGCGCGCCCACCTGTGCACTATAATATAGTCTGCGCACTTGACTGCTTCCGATCAATGGACTCTGAGAAGACTAAAGAAGTCACTAGATTCTACAATGCAGTCGCTATGGCCGAACACGGCTAGAAGGATATATTATTATTAGCTTTATTATATATTTTTTTTACTATCAACGTGTTCATGTTATTTCTATGTTAATGTGTAATGCAAGCATTGCAAACTATTCATATGATAGTAAATTTGTTTCGTTTAAATATGTTTTTAAGATACTAGTATCATATATTTAATTTTACTATCTGTAAGTTTGATATAAAATAAAATAAAATAAAATAAAAATATCTACTTTCTGTAACTGCTGTCGTGTTTTTTATTATTTTTAATATATTTACTTGTACATACTTTACAAGGGATCCAATCGCGAGAGAATTCGCTGGTAACCCTACCTCGATCGCTATTGAGTTCCGCGACTAATCAGAGTCGCTCCACCTTAATAAACAAATAAGTGCAAGGAATTCGACGAGTTGGAGGCGATGCGCGATGCGCCGCGTTGTTTAAAGAAAGATACGACATCGGAATAAAAAGACTGGTCGGTGACTCGAACCCGGCTCACCTGGTTTACTTAGGCGCTATCGCCTGATTGACACCAAGCGAGCGACATACGACGCTTGACTTCACCAGAATATGCCGCTAGTTTAGCGTATTTTTTCTTCTTCTATTCTACATGTCGGATGATATCGTCCGCGCGATATGGTACGACTAAAATTTTCGCGTCTTCGCGATTGTTTTAGTAGAAAACTTTTTACTTTCTCTTAGTTTATTTTAGTTTTTATCTGGCTGTTTCGGTCGGCGCTTTCGGTTTTTATACTTTTTGCCTCATGGGGGCAACGGCTAATGGCTTGTTTGTTTGTACTCTTTATTGTGAAATTTCACAATGAGCGGATTTATTGTAATATGATAATGAATGAATGAATGAATGAATGAAAATCTCTTTATTGCACAATAAAAATGAGGTACAATAGCGGACGTATTGCTACATTACAATATCTTCCAGTCAACCAGCATGCTGGTGTGAAAAGAAGAGTAGGCAAAAAATTATAGCCTAAAATTAAATTTTAAATTACGACATATAATATACATTGTTTGTGTATCTAAAGTAAAAAGTGAAAAAATAAAAAAAAATGAGTTGGGCGTATTACATATATACATACATACATATTTTAATATATTAACAAAAAAATAAATTAAAAAAAATCACCTCCAATAATATTAACTGTCCCGACTTACTAAATAAAATTAATCTCCGTGTTGTTTCCAAACTCAATAGATTTAACCCTGCTCTTCATGTTCCTCATGCTGGTACCAACTATAGGCAAAATGCATTTCTGTGGCGAACAAGTGACAATTTCAATGACATGATTAAACGCTTTGACTTTGATCTATTCTGTACGAGTATTGGCAGCGGCTGAACAGTGAATTCTTTAGCATTAATTGTTGAATAATTTTTTATGTTTTTTTATTCGCTAGCTTTAATTGAACGATCACATATGTTTCTACAACGTTACTTAAACGTGAAAACCTTTAATTGGCTCTCGGTTATCCTAATCCGTCTTTTTGTTAAATTATAAATTAGCTGTTATAATTAGGGAGGGGATAACAGAAAGGTTAGAATTTATGGTTCATATTTATTGTGAAAGGAAGTGCTTTTTCAATAATTGCTTGAAGGTGAACAGGGAGCTAGCGCCTCTAATAGTTGAAGGAAGATGATTCCACAGTCGAGCTGCATGTACGGAGAAGGAGTAGGAAAAAAAGTGGTATTCTGACTTGAACGAAGTGGGACACCATGACTTTCTAACCCGGTAAAAGCCTCGTTGAGGTAGGAGGGAGATGTAGGATTGTGTACGACATTATATAGGAGTGAAAGGATATGCCAATTTCTCTGGTCTCGTATAGGAAGCCATTGCAATTTCGCTCGGCTTGCAATTTCGCAATCTCCTACACCAACCCTACTATAAAGTGTTTATATGTGTATGCGTGCGTAACATATAAAACAAGGTAATTTTCGGCAAAGTTACATTGGCCGTCTACAAACGCGTCGGGAGAACTGTCGTCTGTTTCCGCGCGGTATGGATCCGTTTTCTCTCAACCAATAAATATTTACGGATGTATGTTGTTTTGTTATAATTTAGTTTGTAAATATTTTTCAAATCATTTAGAACGGCGTAACTTATAATCGGCGTAAGAATATGTTTTTTTAAGAATTATGTATCTAATTATAAGTTCATGCTGTTACTTACCTAAATAAATAAAATAAAATAAATAAATAAAGTAACATGTGTGTGTGTGGTGTTATTGCATTCGATCGACAGAATTGAAAATGCAATTCCGTTAATTTTATCTCAACAACACAATGTAACCTTGGAAACAATGGAACTTTACAATGTCAGATCATGCGACCTAACTACTAAGCCACCGATGGTGGAGCCAATGCCTCATGGCTCAGGCGTCTGAAGATAGGCAATGTGCCATCCAGGTACGTATATAGGCTTCTGATTCGAGGGGGAAGGGGGAAGTGGGAAGGGAAGGGGGGGGGGGGGGGCATTCATTGAAGCAACGCGCGGCACCCACCAAACTTGAATTTACCAATACAATAAAATACGCCGGATTTCCGGGGGTTAAATCCCCAAAACGCCCCCCCCGCTCTGAATACGTGCCTGACAATAGGTACGTAAGTTGCGAATTCTCCCTGATTCTCATTTTTTTATCGGTTTAATTTTTTCTCAAAACATTTGGGGGGGGGGGGGGGGGAGAGGTGGCACCGCTCCTTTATTCGTATTTTTTTGTAATTACTTTTATATAATACAATTAATTTGTGTTGTACAATGTTAAATTTTCTAAGAATAAATTACGTTTCTTATGATGATAAAATATTTTTCTTTCTTTTTTAATCGTTGCTTTCTACATATTAAAAATATTTTCATTTGCGTAAAGTAGGTACACGTAATCAATTTATTTGAGTATGGTTTCTTATATCATTCCTTTAGTACAATCTTCTTTTTCTCGAAGTGCCTCTCCATTACTGGAGGTTGCCCGTTAGCCTGAATACTTTTGTCGGTCTTGCGCCTTCCGGAAAAGCTGTTCCGTACTGGTGATCCCGGTCCATTCTCTGACATTGCACAACCCCGACTTTTTCCTCCTTCCACGGCGCCGTATACCCTCAATTTTGCCCATCAATATCAGTTGGAGCAGCTGATATCTGTCATGCCGCAGCACGTGCCCCAGATATTCAATCTTGCGCTTTTTGATGGTGTGCAACAATTTTCGAGTCGTACCAGGACGTTGAAGCACTTTTTCGTTGCTAACTTTATGGGTCCAGTTTATACGGAGCATTCGACGGCAGTAACACATCTCAAAAGCTTCTAGCCGCCGTCTGGTGTCTTCTTTTATGGTCCACGCTTCGCTGCCGTACATATGTAGCAATGCAGGATCCGAGTTCTAAGTCTTAGATTGATTTTCCGGCAACCCAAGACTTTTCTTATTTTATTGACGGTCGATTTCTATCCGGGTCCTAATTTTTTGATCGGAGTTCACCCATGCACGGAGATATTTGTACTGCCGGACGCGCGCAAGAACTTTACCTGCCACCGATATAGTAGATTGTAAATCAGGATCCCTGGTAATAACCATGACTTTGGTCTTTGAAATATTGATTGACAAGCCAGCTTTTTCACTGCACTCATTAACTTTGTCAACCAACCTTTGTAGGTCTTCCTGAGTACAGGCAATAAGAACTGGGTCATTAGCGTAGAGAAAATTATTGATGCGTTTTTCGTTCATTTTCACCCCCACATTAAGATTCTCCAGGGCCTCGGCCATAATCGCCTCAGAGTACACGTTGAATAGTAATGGAGACAGAACGCAGCCCTAACGAAACCCGCGGCAAATGTCGACCTCCTCCGTGATTTCCTATTCCACTCTGACTGTTGCTTTTTGGTTCCCATAGAAGTTTTTAATTATTTGAATGTCTTTGCTGTCTAAACCAATGTCATTCAATACAAGTACAATGGCATACTTTAACTTCCAAGCCCACCAACCGACCAGGAGGGAATATATTGTGGACGCGCATTTTTTTTTTCGATATGAAGACGGATATATTCATTTTGAGCCTAGCTGAGACGACTAAGCCCATTTCTAGATTAAAGAATGTCTGTGCATCTGTGTGTATGTCTGTGTGTCTGGGTTTACATATTCCTTCATGTTAGCGCCCACACGCTTAATCCGATTGAGCTGAAATTTGGTACGCAGGCATCATTTGATCATGGCATGAGTTGAAAAGATTGTAGTTCCAAACGGTCCACCAGAGGGAGCGCTAGTCATATGCTATCCTTGAAATATTGGACGTAGAGACCGTAATTTGGTATATCTACATAAAAAAAATAATACTTTTCTTTGGTAGTGGTATATTAGGCTGAACCGATTTGGCTATTTTTTTGATGTTCGTAATAATCCAAATAAGGTCCTAACAGAAAGGAAAATTGGAAAAATTGCGCAGTAAATTAGAAAACTTAAGAAAAACTGAATGTGTTTTTTTCTACTCACGAATCGAACGATGGATATCCGTAATTCTTTTTTTGAATAGGTAGGTTGATATTTTTTAGTTTGGATCGCTATGCTCTCGGAAGGAAATATTTCGGTCGAATGTATTAATTTGAAAAAACAAATCTGGAAGTCTGTCTGTCGCTTGTATATGAGATATTCCAACCAAAATTTTACAATATTATTTCGGCATAGAAAGGCACCTGTGTGCCGAATTTCAAGTTTCTAAGTCTAATATTTCATGATTGAAGTAAAGTAAGGCTAGCGCGCCCTTTGGAGGACCGATTTTAACGACATTATTTTCAACTCTTGTCATGACCAAATGAAGCCAGCATGCCAAATTTCTGCTCAATCGGATGAAGCATTTAGGCGCTATCGTGAAGGAATACACACACACACACACACACATAGAGACGTACTGCAGTCTGTAAATGGTCTTAATCGCCTTGGAGGGGATCAACATATCAACGATCAACATCCGTTTTCATATCGAAAAAAAACATACGCTTTCACAATACTTTACCTCCTCGTCTGTTGGTTTGCCGGTAAAGTACGACGAAACGAAAGTATGTTTAATGGCAGTATGGAATATAGAGTGCGTTTAACCGCCCTACCTTTAGGATATTGTTCACAAAGTAGGTAAAAAATTGTTGGTTTTTTAAATTACATTTCTTTATAACAATTACAATATACCAATTACAATACATTACAATATACCAGAATTTTTTTTTACACAATAGACCCATTTATGACCCTTTTTTGTATTTCGAATCGTAGAAACAATTTGACGTATCACGTACGCTTTGTGGGTTTCGGCTTTTTTCTTTCTGTACTTGAACGTTCGGGATACGGGCAATAATATAGCAGACGTATCACGTTTGTTCGTATAGCTAGGGCGGATAAACATATCGGTTATAACTGGTATATTATATAAGGTCTAAAATAACTTGTGACTAATATTCCTAGGGGAGCTTCTATATCGGATATAGATAACATTTGCCCAACGAAATACTTTCCATTCATCAAGATTCAGTTTTGTGTCGCTGTGCTTATCAGGTAAACCTAATATTTCATATTGTGCGAAATTGAGTGAGTTGGCTCACCTAACAAAATAATTATAATATTCTGTTATTGTTGTTGTTGTGGCTTAGTTCGTATAATTCCGTCAAGCTGCGATGGTCGCCGACACGCACGTTTTTGGGTTGAAATTTACATATCTGGGTTATTCAGTGTTTTCTTGACGAAAAGGGCGCGCCAGCGCCCGTTATGCATAGGTATCTGCTTATAGGTATTACTTTCTAGTCTGCTTTTAACGGTAGATAACTCGAAATATCGTCATCTAAGATTAGTTTAACCCCTCAAATGAATGGCAATTAGCTCGGGTTGCCTACGGCAAAATGTACATAAATTTATATTTACATTTACATTTACATTTACATAGAGCGGGGTTTACTATAGAGCTATAGCATTACTATAGAGCGGATTACTATAAAGCGGCGCACATTTACATTTATATTTACATTTATATAAATTTATATACATTTTGTATACATTTTGCCAAGGCATCCCTTAAGGGACGCCTCACATTTGAGGGGTTAAACTATTACTTCAAACTAAATCCAATATGTTCTTCTGCCCTTTTACGGAAGAAATCAGAAATATATCCATATCACCGAGCATACGCTAAGAAACGAAACGAAGATCTGAGCTCCTAAAATAACTATCTTTCTGGTTGAAATTAATTAATTTATTTATTTATTACAAACAATAACTTTTACAGCGGGAGGGCTGTGATATTCGGTAAACGTTATTATAAAACGTGCTGGAGAAACAAATTAAACCCAAAGGCGTTGGCTCATCGCATACCTGATTGGTATGACGATCGGCAGTTAATGGGCCCAGTGTAGTTGGGTCACTATGACCCACGTGTTAGGGTCGGCCAAACTAACATGTCAACACCCATCTAGTAGCCTCCACGCAGAAGTGCGAGTCCGGGTAGGACTCTTTGCCTACAGGCCAGCTCCCCTGGGAATCGCCCTTCGGACTGGACTTCGGAATTCCGACTTATAACCGGGGGGCGTCTAGAAACGGCGTTGTTTCCTATAGAGCCGTTGTGGTTGTTAACCTTACGGCAACCGCTCTTGAAAGGACCAATCGGCTACGCGATACCGGGTGAAGAACCGGGCAAATGACACCGTGGTCTGCGATAGATTCGGTAGACACCGAATCACCGTTACGTAAGCGATCTCGAACCCGTTGCCAGTCGGGAGGCCGGATAAATCTGGATGCAAGGGCGTAGACCCTGTAGGCCCGCTGGGTTTCTCGCGGTAAGGCGTTGGTATCTTACGGGCGAGTGACGTAACTAGACAGCGGATTTTTTCGTCCCTAAGTCTTCTACGTTCACATCACGGCCACGGGAGACAGAACGATAAAATATCGTTAAAACTTCCTGAGGGGGTTTGGTCGTTGTAGTTGACACATCCAAGGAGTATGGTTTAAATGAAAAAAAGTTGTAAATATTCACACTTGTATAATACATACAAACTGAATTATATCGTCATACAATCACACATTAGAAAACAAATTATGATTATTACCCAAGACCAATATATAAGTACATATTAATTAATAATAAATACAATGTATACATATTGATAAATGTACATTTTATTTATTTTATTTTTATTTTACACCATTATCCAATACAAAAAAATAGATTTCGGCTAAAACAAAAAGTTTAAATTAGAAAAAATTTTTTTTTCGAAGCAAATAAGATTACATTTTTATGGATTTTATCACCCCTTTAGATTGTACATCTGTTCTAGGGTGATAGTATTAAATACATTGTGACTTCACTTTTATTCTTTTTTTGTCATTCATTCCTATCGATCATTCATTCTTCAAAATTAATTGGTAAAAATATAAATATAAATATATAAGTAAGTGACTAATATTAAATTTATATAGATGAGAAAATATTTAAATATATAAATAAGTAAATAAGTAAATAAGTAAATCTATAAATAATATAAATTGATCAATAAGTAGGTTGAAAACGTTTCTTGTTATGCCAATATAACATTGAAACTCTAATTATTTATCATTATGCTATTAATTTGTTTTAAACATAATCAACTAAATGTATTTGTATTCAAGTATAAAGTACCAATGTGGCTTACGTTTGGATGTGAGTCACCATTTCTTAGCACTGGCTTCTACTTTTCGTCATAAGCCACTTGATAATACATTTCTTCAGAGTCAATCTGCTGATTGTACTATGCACTTTAGCCTCCGCCAAGGAAGATCAGAAGGAATCATACAGACGCAGTGCCAGAAACACGTAACGCCTCTGTCCAAATCGTTTTATTTAGTCGTTGGTGGGCTGGTTTTTTTTATTTCGAGTGTCGTGTGAGTGGTTTAGCGAATAATTACGGTCAGTGCTCCTATGTAAATGAGTAATAATATTTCGCACGTATAATTGTCTCATATCCAACACATCAAATACCCTAAGAAGCTCATAGGACGGATAAAAAAGGTTTTTTTTTAATAACGAGAACTATCGCTTTTTGGGAGATAGGAGATAAGTGACTAGGCTAAGGCACAATATATTGACCGTAGGTTTTTTATGTCTAGTACATTTCTAAGATTTCTGAATATTTTTTTTATTCTATCCACCCTAAAACGGGCTAGTCCCAGTTGGGTGACAACCAAATAAGCATAAGTTTCTGCAATCCGGTTCCTCCCTTTTTTGTAAGCAAAATCAAGGTTTTACAGTAATATATTTTTAATAAATAATAAATAATTAAATTCATAACTACTTGTGGCTCATTTGGCTTCAAAAATCCATGCATAAATCATCTGCGTTCAAGTTCAGTTTCGCTTACGCAGCTGCAGCCATCTATAATGCATCAGATTCAAGTCTTTAACAACCTTTAATTACAATACAATACACTCACCTACTCCAGTAGATAGGCATTCCTACACTTGGATGCATCACAAAATTAAATGCTTAAAATTTAATTAATAAAAACATAACTATCATGATAGTTGTCATGACTGTACAATTATATTCAATATTACCTACTTACAAATAGGTAATCAAAATATACTTATGTCATTAAATAGTAAGAGAGAATAATACATTAAAATAGAAATGCAAATTCTGTGTAGAATAATCAACGTAAAATAATTTTATTGTCAATCCAGGAATATGCCTTCGTATTTTTTAAACATAAATATATGTATACTAAATTATATGAGAATTATAATGTCGCTATCATAATACCGTTACGTTTAAAATTTTACAAATTTTACTAATTATCAAAATGGAAAATAAACTCGGAATTTTCAAACTCCCTTATACCATAAATTGGGCTTCTTACCAAATTATTTATAATTATCTTTTTAAATTTACTTTTCCTCTCCAAGGCTTTTTATGTGCTTTGGAATCTTATCCGAGTTTATCGAAAAACTATTAAATGACCGTTTTAGCACTATTTACTTAAATTGTTTTTTTTAAGCTTGGAATTGTTACTTATGATTAATTTATTACTTCTTGGCTATTGATTAGATACTTTTATTATTTATCATTTCTAGATTATTGATTATTCAAATTTAGTCAAATTATATAAAATGAGTAAATCCTAGAAGTAGACAAAGGTATTATCAGATAATCTATAACATTACTTAATCGTTCGATGCAGCCTGGTATGAAATCGGAAACTGAAAAACAGAAACACCGAATGCAAGTTTTTAATTATATTTCTTTAACTACTGTCTATCAAGATTCTATTGAAATAAATTTCATCGAAATGAATTAAATTAAATCTCATATAGATAGATATCTTATAAAAATATTGGAATTATAAACTTTCACTTGGAAGTTTATAGGTACCTACGCAAAATTAGAAGTATAAACATCCGCATTGGCTAGAAGTTAAAGTTTACAATAACAATACCAATAACAATATAGGGCGCATTGAAGACCAGTTTTTACACGACTGCCCAACAAAAAAGGAGTGTAATGTATTCAGGGTTCAAATGTCCATATGTTAATAAATTATATATAAATATAAACACAACTTTAAATTATATACACCGCCTTTAAACATTATACATATATACATTATGTACATATATAAACATAAATCGTGTTTAGCGTGTTTAGCGTAAAATGAAATGTCTGATTTCGTACATTACGGAAATATACATATATCTAAACGGATGAATACATAAATCACCATAATTTCATAAAAAACCGCAATAAAAATAATTATAAATACATTTTTTAGTCGGCAGTCGTGTTTTTTATTCTTTTTAATATATTTACTTGTTTTGCTGAGTTCGTTCTTCTTTAATAACCACTTAAAGTAATTTTGCTGCTCTGTGATAAATATCCTGTGTTGCTGATGAAATAAATTATGATATATTATTATCAGGTCAGTAAATTTCCTCTTGATTTTTCCATTTTTACTTTTATCGTAATACGGGTAGTAGCCTTAATTAACATTTATCATACTATTCGGCGTTACTTCTATGGGACAAAACAACCTATTTATTGCTACAAAGAAGCGAGCGTTAATGATTTCCCTTAATTATCTATTATTGCGCCAACGTTTTAATGGTTCAATGAATTTAAACCATTTCCGTAAATTTTACGGTCTGATGATTGAACAAATACTGTAAACACCGCCTTTACCGGTTATAAGCAACAATTAAAGTTCCTCCAATGCTATAAATACTAGGATCTAGTGAGTGCCGGATTATTCAATAGGCCAAGTAGGCACCGGCCTATGGGCCCCACGTCTTCAGAGGCCTAGCGACAAGGGATCATTACAATCATATTTTTTTAAATTGTTTCTAATAGACACTAAATAATCTTTGAATTGAAATTCTACGAAGAAAATATTTGATAAACTTTCGACTAAAAGTATAATTATTATACAGTATCGACATTTGGCCACTGCCAGCCTATGCGATCGTATTTTCTTTACACGTTTTTGCTACGCGCTATAACCGTTGTTAAAATGTTTAACATTTCACCTTACCGGTACGATCGTGTTTTGTTTATGTGCACGTCTATTCTACAATATATTGTCGCCAGAAAAATTGACAGCTAACATACGAATCGTACACGATCGTAGCGCTCGATCATATTGTTTACATGAGCGCGTCTTTGCCATGATATTGCGTTAGTGGCTTTTAGAGCGACTGCTCTAAATGCTAATAACGCAAGATTACGCAGGGAGCCGCAAGATTTGTAAGGGGCCCCAAGATTTTGACCACCTAAGGGCCCATACATGGCTTAATCCGGAACTGGATCTAGTAAACAATCTAGTTTGTAAGATTGAGGTGCTGCTATACAACTTTTTACACGACAGACGCAGCCAGCAAAGTGGGTCTTTTGAAAATGTAAGGACGCATATTTCGTCTGCGTTAAAAGTGGGAATAAACGTGGGATTAAACGTAAACCAGCCAAGTGCCGAATATCTTAACGTACGTAAATTGTATAGAAGAAACAGGGGGAAATAAATACCTTCGTCTAGATCAGTCTTTCTCAAAGTAGTCGATAACGCCCCCTTGTGGTCGTTGGAGGCTTTCAGGTGGGCAGTAGAAAGCTCAGAGAAAATTAGTGGGCGTTAAGGTGTCTAGGGCAGCGAAGACAGATAAAAAAATGTTGTTTTTCTGCTACGTATTTCGGCAATTCTACGGTTTCCTGAGCGCCGCGTATCGACTTGTAAGAATCCGTCGTCATCGCGACTACACCGAAACCATAGAATCTCCCGTATATCAATTGAAAATTAAATTACTTACTTATCTACATAATTATTTTCGTTCCTTATTTACTCCTACCAATTTCAAGCTGTAGCAAGGTAGCTAACCATACTGAGAAAAATATTGAATTTATTACAATATTACCATTTTGTCATTACGGTTTTATACAGAATGACAATATTTTAATCGTAATTTTGTTGAATTAAAAGGAATTTCGTTGAAACTCCAATACTCGAGTATATGTATCAACGGTTAATATGGATATAAAAGTATACTGTAATTTCAACCAAATTAATGTGTCTGACCAAAACCATACGTATACTACTACATGCTGTACTTTAGAAGCAAGATCCCAAGGTTTCGACGTTATAAAATAACATTACGTTTTAACACTACGACACGATAACTACCGTCACGCCAACACCGTAACGCGTCATGTTAATTTATATGTATGGACCACTGCCCGAGTCATATACAAAATCCTTGTTGAAACATGCGTATTTCCGTGTATTACATCGTCCTATTTTTATCACTGTAAGAAATTGGCTGCTTGTTACTAAACGCGGCGACTAACGGCTATTTTTAAGTAAATTCGATACTGATATTAACCAACTCGTCAGTGCATCAGATACATGCTTCACTTTAGATACTTTTTAAATTCAAAGCTTTTATAATGATGATAAAAATACTCCTAATTATGATTAAGTATGCGTTTTGGCTGATCTCATTGAAACATTCTACTTTACACTCAGAAATAGGATATAAGTCATATTCTATCTATCCTATCGATATCATATAGCACTTTTAAAAATAATATGTGCAATAGCTGCTTTTAAGGTGTGCAACCGATGGTAAGTTAAAAAAAAACGGTTGAGTCACGCCAAAATTTTCCCGGCAAGCAGAAAACTCCCCCCCCCCGCCACCCACGCCAAATCCCTCAACCCCCCCTTGTGTCAACTGACAATGGTAGCAAATGTAATCTTTTTTTATTATTTTGTTTTATTTATGTGGTATGAAAATGGTATTTTTCCAAATGACGTATCATTTTCTTAAATACTACGGTATTTTAAAATTTAGCCATCATCCGCCTACAGGCAGACATATATAATCCTCAGATCCATCGAATCATCTCGATGGTTTAGTATCTATCAACACCTACTTGTAATGTAACCATGGTTTCAAATCAATAACAAGAAAATATATTAATAATACACAAAATTTTTACAAAAAAAAAAACCGATTCCAAATTTTTCCATAAGTGCAGCAGCCATGTAATGGTATCACCATGACATGGCTGATACCATGACATGGCTGCTGTTCATATCTTGGTGAAACTTAAAACGGGCTGTCGTACAAAATTTCGTGTCTGTGCTGTTGACCGTTATCGAGTCCCTTCGTCGGGAGCCAACCCTGGTTGAAGCATCCATGTCATGATAACACTTAAAACGGGCTATCTAAACTGAATGAGTATACAAAATTTCGTGTCTATGCTGTTGACCGTTGAGGAGTCCCCTCGTCGGGAGCTAACCCAGGGTGTATAATCAAGTCATGCTTACCATTTAAAAATATATTGTCATCGGAATTGAATCAATATGTTCATTTTCATCTTTATATGATAATATTTGTGAAGTTCGTTTAATTCCTCATTGATCCCATCATCAGAACAGATTTTTGATAAAAATGGGACCAATCGGCAAGTAGGTAGGTACCTACATTCTTTCAAATAAAAAAATATTTTTTTAAATCGGTTCGTAAATTGGTTCTGAGGTAACAAATATTAAAAAAAAAGATACAACCGAATTGATAACCTCCTCCTTTTTTCGAAGTAGGCTAAAAACAATAAAAAAACTGCCGTTACAGACAGTGAACTATTTTATTTATTATATAAATATTTTTATTACGGTTTTTTATGAAATATCCATAGTTAATGTATTTATCCATATAGGTAGGTATATGTATATTTCCGATACACAAAATTTTTACAAAAAAAAAAAACCGATTCCAAATTTTTCTATAAGTGAAGCAGCCATGTCATGGTATCACCATGACATGGCTGATACCATGACATGGCTGCTGTTCATATCTTGGTGAAACTTAAAACGGGCTGTCGTACAAAATTTCGTGTCTGTGCTGTTGACCGTTATCGAGTCCCTTCGTCGGGAGCCAACCCTGGTTGAAGCATCCATGTCATGATAACACTTAAAACGGGCTATCTAAACTGAATGAGTATACAAAATTTCGTGTCTATGCTGTTGACCGTTGAGGAGTCCCCTCGTCGGGAGCTAACCCAGGCTGTATAATCAAGTTATGCTTACCATTTAAAAATATATTGTCATCGGAATTGAATCAATATGTTCATTTTCATCTTTATATGATAATATTTGTGAAGTTCCTTTAATTCCTCATTGATATTGATCCCATCATCAGAACAGATTTTTGATAAAAATGGGACCAATCGGCAAGTAGGTACCTACATTCTTTCAAATAAAAAAATATTTTTTTAAATCGGTTCGTAAATCGGTTCTGAGGTAACAAATATTAAAAAAAAAGATACAACCGAATTGATAACCTCCTCCTTTTTTCGAAGTAGGCTAAAAACATTTAAAAAAACTGCCGTTACAGACAGTGAACTATTTTATTTATTATATAAATATTTTTTTTACGGTTTTTTATGAAATATCCATAGTTAATGTATTTATCCATATAGGTAGGTATATGTATATTTCCGTAATTTACTTAATCAGACCTTTCATTTGACATTAAACACGATATACGAGTAAACACGATATGCACAGATACAAGCTATATTCTGCCTAGTTGGGCATGCGCTGAGCATGGTCATGTGAATGCGGGTTGTCGTTTACTTCGCACCATTACTTGGTATGACCATTTTAAGAATTCCGTATGTTATGTTTAAAATGAAATAAAAAAAACGTGTGGCACTCGGGTACTGCCGCGGTAAAGCTATTTCATAGCATTTTTAACAACTTATGCAATTATATTTATTTATTTATTTTATTTATTTTATTTTTTCTGATATCAGATAACTGCGCTCTATCGGAAAACGATGAAATTATTCCGAATCATTTGCGGTTGCGGTAGCAAATGATTCGGAATAATTTAAACGTCTTCCGATAGAGCGCCGCGCACGAATTTTTTATTCGATAAAGCAAAAAAAACGGATTATTCGAAAAAAATCGTAGATAAAAAGATAGATAATTAAATTATCTTTAAAATGGTGCAGGTTTCATAATAATACGCCAGATAATATTTGCGTAGTAGTCGTTTTTGTGTTCGGTTAGACCTAATTTCACAAATTAATTACACTATGTAATATAAACAAAATCTAAAATATTCAAAGCTAAGAATATTAGGAAAATGTTTATGTTTAACATATATTTTTTTCGAATCGTAAGCAGTACTGGTTTAGACGTAATTATCAGTTTAAAATCATTAATTTTCGTTAAGAAATTTCTTCATTAGGTCGCCGCGCTAGCCTAGGCCCGCGATAAAAGCTATGCAATAGCTTAAAAAAAAAACAATTTATTGACATTTGGACATTTAGACAACTACTTACTTTATATTTGGGCATTGAAGGTACACTATGACACTCGAAATAAGTTCAAGAATTTAGAAGTTATGGTGGCACGAAGAAACGGAAAACATACATAAATGAACCTTGAACACATTACACTCATTTTTGTCCGGGCAGTCGTGTAGAAATATATCTTTTAAATAAATAATTGGGTGAAATATGGAACTGCTATTATTAATTAATATTTTTCTATTGTTTCAGGTTTAAAACGCCATATTGAAGAAAATGCCACCCCAAAATAAATCCTGGTAAAGTAACAGTAACACAATACTTATAATAAATGAACAGTCAAGATGTGGTGGTTCTCGGGAAGAAATCTGCAGAGGAGAAGAAGCAGCTCGGTGTTATGGAAAGGACAAATTATAGCGAAACTAATTATAGTAGTCATGGTGTCAACAGGAGTAAATTGCCAAAAAGTTGAATATAGTTCGCCGTTAAGAATAACTCTTAGGGATAATGAGAATAACAGAAATTTAGATGTACTACAAAGGGTATCTCAATGCCATAACTGTAATAATATAAGTGATGTAAATATAAATAGTGAGCAGGGGGACAGTAACGGAATAGACGACGACGAGTCAAAGGTGAAAGTGAACGTGGAGGAATCGCTAGTCGACGATTTGTTGGAGATAGCCGCGATCATCAGCGAAAACTTCTTGAGAAAGAGTGACTATCTGAAGCAAGGAAACGAAACGAAACTAGAGGAAGAGCTGATCAATTACGTGGACAGAGTGTTCAGCAAGGATAATTACGAAATTGCCAGGGGAATCAAAATTGAAAGATCTTACGATGAGGATGAGAATGAGAGAGCTATTCGCGGAAGTCGCAGTTTGGCAGAGAACGAGTCTTTCCACAGTAAAATTTTGAGCAGATTCGGAAGATATGCAAGGAATCATGTTCTGAGGATAAACGTTCCGGAAACAGCAAGGATGTTCGGTTTCAAATGTATGTATTGATGCTAATTTGATATCAAATTTATTACACCCGGGAGCAATTAATCCGGGAGTAACACAAACCTTAATATCTTGGCAATTAAAAATTGCTGGTTTATTCAATAATTACCACATTAATAATGAATATTGAATGCAGGAACGCTTCTTATAAAACGCTTCTTTTTGGTTTTGTACCTAGTTCAATTTTAAAAAAAATTATTTACATTGTTTTCGCCTTATTGATCTTACAGCAAACAATAAGTTTCAATAATTTTATTTGTGTAGCTTTTATTGAATAAGCTAGCATTCTTAGTTTTCGATATATTATGTCGGATTTATCACTACCGAGTGTAGTAATAAAAAGTATAAATGAAGTGATACTAAATTGAATTTGAAAAAAAAACGCTCAACCTCTAAATGGGTTTAATCCAGGAAAATCACATATCGTACTACATTTATATACCGACATATTATAAAATATACTGTAAATTCTTACAGTAGTGTGCGAATTAAGATAGATACATTATTGATTGCTTGGCTTTTTGATGCATGAAAATATAATTCATGAGATTCATGCAGTTTTCAATAAGTATGGAGATCATACTCAATATATTACCTCTATCATCTTTATTTCTGCCTATTGAATTTATTTAAAAAATACTTTTTTAAAGAAATTATTTATTTAAAAAAGTATTATGATTTAGGTTTTATAAAATAATTCTTTATGCATTCTCATTACCTTTCAATATTTATTATTGCAATGACCATCTAAGTGCGTTTTAGCTAAATTAATCTTTTTGATCTGCTTTTATTATTTTTGACTATTCATTACATTTTGATTGATGAATACTATTTATTATTTATTGTAATTTTATTATTCCAGTGATCATTATATTATATTTAAGTTAAATTGTTTTGTTTTTCTAATGTACTATCATTATTTTAAATAATTCTATTACTTCTTGACTATTAAATGTGTACCTTTTATTACTTATTATTTTAGGTAATTGATATAAAACCTTAATTTCAATTAGTAGGTATAGGAAAATTTGCTTTCAGGTGATACAGCCTGGCATGAAGTAGCAAACTGAAAATATGACCGAATGCAATATAAATTTTATTTTTCTTTTATTTTTTATTAAATATCACTGTATTTTGCTAATTTTTGAATATCACTGTACTTCAGAATATTTATGTAGGTATACGCTAAGTTTCAACAATTTGTAAATGTCTTGGATAACTATATTAAAATTGAAACCTGGACTTAATATTAACTGATAAATTGCCAATATGATGAATTGCAACATAATATATTCTGTGAGAATCCTTGCCATCTGAATCATTTAAGCCGTTGAGTATGATACGACCAAATATGGTTGTGAAACAATTATCCGTTGAGTATGATACGACCAGATCTGGTTCCGCGTTTTTTTCACTTCTTTGACGTTCTCATATTTATTCATAATTATCTAATTGTTTTACAAAATGAAATGTCAATATTCTATATTCGAAATTTCAATGCAATCATTGTGCAGTTGTTCTTTTTATGATTGGTGTAGTAGTTTCGTAGTTATAGTACTTTAAGTCGATGTCGCCGAAAATCCTGCAAAAGAGACAGATGCATCCATGAAAATACCCATTTACTCCAAGCGTTAAGCATTTAATTTTAAAAGCAACTCTTCATTAACACGCTTTTCGGTCGACCTGTATGTAACTATGTAATGGAATCTAAGGTAACTAATTTAACCATCTTCCAAAGATCGTAGCGTCATGAAAATCGGCAGCTGTATGTAGTTCTGATGACAATACAATAATATGGTACTGTCGAACTGATCTGATGATGGAGTTGGAAGATATGAACTGGAAATTCATGATAAAACATCGTATCATAGCTGTGTTTGGACTTGTTAGAAAAGTCTTGGAATGAACTTTGACCACGATTAGATTTCAAGGTCTGATGATGAAGCCGGAAGATAGGCACTGGCATTCCATGATATAATATCGTATCATAGCCGTGTGTATGTGAATATCGCATCATAGCCCAAAAGCATGTTTTTAGTGTTTTTTTTTAAACTATTAATTTATTTTCTGAGTTAGACCATATCGTGAGAAAGGATCATGCTAAAAGATCGCTACACACTTAGGATTAAAATATCATTGAATTTTATTTGGTTTTCTGAACCAAAAATATTATAAAAAGTAAGAAATAAGTAAAACGATTGTATTTAAAAAATCTCATGAAACCTAAAAACCGAACCACATGCAAAGCAATATTTCAACAAAATTTTGCTCCAGGCGATAGTCAAAAGTAATTAAGATTCACTTACAAATTATATGGCTGATATGATTCGAATGGTGGGGAAACTCAACAGACTTAAATCGCAATGACAATATAAGGGATATTTTTAAGTACAGATTCGGTTGCCTAAAACAGAGATGATAAGGACAGTAATTCTTTTAAGATATTCAGACCCAAAAAGCATTGAAAACTGCAAGAATCTTATGGATTCCGTGGCCTAAACCTCCAATAAGTCATAGAAATTGACGAGCAACATAATCCTTATTAATATAATCAAAAAATTTAAATATTTTCGTTTATGTATAAGTTCTAAATGCCTATAAATACATTTTAGAACATTATTAATAGCGTTCATTTTAATTCGCTCACTACTGTATATTGCCGACGTAGATTTATATTAAAAAGGATATTAATATATCATAAAGGATGTAAATATATTTATGTTCAACATATCAACAATGCACGTTACTGTCCTTTTGAATATATTCGCTTACGGTCATAAATATGCTTTCGTTTAAATACCTTTCACATTTTTCATCTTTCCTAGATTTATTTATTTGTATTACCTATATTTTGTTTTATTGTATCAAAAATATTGCGAACTAACCTTTGCTTTATTTTCATACTTAGAAATTTTGTATAATATGTATTTCTACCTATATATAGGATGGCCCATAATAACGTTGACATATATTAGTGCGAATAATTTTACAATATAATAAATAATCAAAATGGAACGCTATCTGACCAAGAAATTTTATTAGTCCTTAAAATATCCTCCTTTGGATTAGGAGCACAGCGACAAACGTTTGACGAAATTCGAGACTATATTCCATACTTTCTCATCTGAGGTTATTTTATCCCTATCCTGGGTAAGTGCTGACTTTAAGTGCTATTTTGAGCTTAGACGGACAGTGATCTTTCGTCTATAATATCACAAGTGAACGTTTATTTCTGACATATATACTTGACAAAATTATGAGCTTAGGGCGACAATGATCTTTTATCTACCTATACTAATATTATAAAGAGGTAAAGTTTGTGAGGTTGTAGGAAGTAATCTCTGGATCTACTGAAACGATTTTGAAAATTCTTTTACCAATAGAAAGCCACGTTATTTGTTAGTGTCATAGGCTATATATTAATCTGAAAAATGAAAAGACTTTTCCGTGGTAGTCAGATTTGCAAAGGAAGTCGGTGAAAAAACGGTCGAACGAAAACTTTTCTAACAAACGCTGCCTTAACGATGAGAGATATATGATTGGCTGGCTAATGCTTGATCATGGAATGTGTTCTATAGACAGTCAACTTCCCTAAACAATGCTCAAGCAGTCGGGACTCTTTCCTTTTCTCCTAGCAATATACGTAAAAGTATTGGCCACAAAACGAAGAATATTTCTCTTTGGTAAAATACTCCTAAATATATTACAAAAAAAATATATAATTCGTGGTGAAAGCGTTTCCTATTATCTCATTGTTTTATTTTTGCCAGTGCGTTTTCTTTCCATATATCACATACGCTAAATTCCGCATTTTAATGACCTGCCATTTAAAAAATATGCCGCGTCACCGTCTGCTATTATGCTTTTGCCTTTTGGCGATTCGATCGAAATCCGGTCAAATCGCGTCGAAGTCGGATCGTGTCGGTGGCTGACATCAGCCACCACTATCCCCACTGCCTAGGAAACGTATAAGATCGTTTCCAGCCCCCCCCCCCCCCCAGTTATTCGCCGGAAAGAACAGTCGATTAGTTGACGCCGCACGCACGACCCGCAAACCGCCCAGCACCACCCGAGGTGTTCCCCCCTGATTGGAATCTCCGGTTCCACCGTGTTTACAGCCGCTAGCAAAGTTCACGGCGCGGCCTCCCTTCCAGGCTAAGTCCCTCTTCGAACCTTAAGTTGGACCGGCCTAAGAAGACACAGACAGAGCATCAGATCCAAGCTAAACGGAACCATTAGGAATCAGTCGCTCTAACAACTAGGGCCGTCAACTACAACGGGCGAACCCGTCACCGTATGAAGTTTTAACGATAGTGATCGTTCTATCTCCCGAGAGTGAGAGTACATGACTTATAGAAATCTACTGGCTAGTTAAGCCCTGGAGTGCCCTAAGGGAGTTAATGGGCCCTTGCTGAGTTGGCCACGAAGACCCATTCTGTTCAGGGTTGGTCACACTTACGGGTGAGCGAGCCTGGGCAGGACTCTGGCTTTATGGTCAGTTTCCCCTGGGAATCAACCTTCTGGCGCTCCTGGACGGTCTGCGCACCGTGCGGCGTGAGCCAATCGACTGTGCATTCTGACTAACAGTCGGGGGAGTCTGCAAGCAGTACTGCTTCCTATAGAGCGGGGGTGGTTGCGGACTGATATTGAAACGACCATCGGCTATCCGATCCTGGGTGAACAGCCGGGCAAAGGACGCTGTGGTCCGGGATAGATTCGGTATACACCATTTCACCGCTTCGTAAGGGAGAGGACCGCGCAAGCGACCTCGAACTCGTAACCAATCGAGAAACTGGAGTAATCTGGTCACAATTGGAAGTAAGGGCGTGAGTGTAGGCCCGCCGGGTAACACTCCTGGCTATCTCGCGGTTTAGGCATTGGCCTCTTACGGGCTTGTGGCGTAGCTAGACGGTGGACTGTTTTGTCCTCAAGTCTTCTGCGCTCGCTCCAGGGAGATAGAACGACTAATCGTTAAAACTTCCTGAGGTGACGGGCTCGCCCGCTGTAGTCGACTATTTTTTTCAGCTTCATATAAAACGTTTCTTGCTATTTCTTGCCAAGGTATAGCTTATACAATTTATTTTAAATAGTTTTAATGACACAAACAATGGTCATTTACCGCCAAGAAAATGAAAACTAACAAAGAAAATAAACGTAACGAATTCCACGTTGAATCATTTGATTTTTAATTTCGTCAACGTTATTTTGGACCACGGTGTAAGCGGAGTGTGGTATTCTTTATATAGTAATTTTATTGGGTTATCACGAGAATATTGGACTAGACATTGCGTTCATTAGGCAAACTGATATGTTCGATACGTTGCATTTTCATAATTTCCCATTACGTTTGGAATATAGACGTATTTAGATATTTTATATTTATTAGGTATTTATTACAAAAGTCTACTTTAAAGTGGCTTTTCGTGAACATAATTTAATGTACTTGTGATGTGTGTAAGCCGAATCTAATTTTATTGTAAATTTTGACAATATATACCATTTGCGATTGTTGATAAGGAACGTATTATGTTCGATGTAATGATGTTATGATAGTTAATACTATGGAAAAAAAATAAAAAAAGGTCGTAAGTAATTGTAAAGTAAAAAAAGGATATTCAAAATTTCTGCAGGGCATGTAACTATTTGTTAAGGATTGCCACAAACCATTTCATTTTACACTTATCCTCGCTAATAAGGTGTACCGAGGTTAATCTGATCAACTTATGAAGATAAATATCATTTACCATATGTAGGATGACGGAATTTCTTCAGGCTTCTTCTTATACTGGCACCGTTCCCCATACGCAATTAGACTGTGGAAAATTCATTATGCGCGTCGTCCGGTCACTGCATTGCGTCCCGCGCTTCAAAATGAAACGCAACTTTACATATTTTATGCACTTTTGAGTGGCCGGCCGCGCAGGAAGTGGCAAGCGCTAGGAACACAAATCAATTACATTAAATTTTATTTTATTGTAATTTTGAAGTAGTAACATGGACTTCTACAACTATTCAGTGCCTGCCTATACACTGCCTTTTAAGCGTACAATATACATTTTGTAAAACAAGTTACTAACAGAATTTCATTCAAACAGTCTAAAAAAACATAACAAAAGTACAAAATCAGATTGTATAAACTACGTAATAATAATTAATTATTTAAAAACACAGAAAGGTTAATTAGGTAGGTATAAAATATTTAAATTAAAGGGAAACTAAACAATAGTTAATATTAATCCAGAATAAAATGTTTTTAAGCAATAATTTAAAAATAACAACAGCTTAAAGATAGCCAATAATCAAGAGAATTAGTAATAAGGATGTCTTAAAAATCAAAGTAGGTACCTACATAAGATATCAAAATCAATATACATTACGTCTATTAAAAACAGATTGTCAATCTTTGGAAAGACTGTCGGTGGCTGTCTGTATCGCGAAAATGACTAGAAGCAGGCTTTATCGCTCATCGAATTTCAGCCCCTTCGATGGGGTTGCGAAGGTTTGGTTGTCGGCCGCACATCTTAATTACGTCTTTATGCTGTATTTCTAAATATGACTAAACAGCCAAATATTAAAAGACTTTCCATAAATATTAAAAGACATTTATTTTTACACTCGCCGCTGAAACCACTTCAGAGGACGACTAAGGTATGCCAATCATTCCGTTTTTGCAAAACGCCCTTGAAACGTGGTAGTCAAACCATTATCAAGCAAATTTTAAAAACGCCCTCACGTAAATTGCATGTGGGAACAAAAGGTTTAATAGAACTCAAGCCTCCCCTCGCCCAACTCTCACATTCCGAAGCAATTTCCGGCCAACGATTTTGGCGAAAATAAGGTCTATATACCTATTATTGAAAAAAATATTTATCACATGAACGCATATAATTATTCGCACTTGATCAGAATAGCCTCAGTATACTTAATGTAGGTCACATGCTTCATCTGTGCTTACGTAGCTTGATTTCACGCTTGGTTTTGACATGGTTCTTTTCATCCCCATCTCACCGCACACCCCGCACCGCTTCACCGATTCATGGATAATTGGCCTGTGTGACCTGTGTAATATAAAGGGGAGGGGCAGTCGACGTTTCTCACCGGCTTCGGTCTCGGATTTCTAGCGTTCGGCCTCAAGAAGATGCTGCTACCCATCATGATTGGCGCGCAGGTCGTCAAGAGCGTTCTCATCGCCATGTTCCTGCCGAGCATACTGGGCAGCATCGGCAAGATCGTCGGAAAAGGTAAGAATTTATTTCTTGAATTGTATATGTAATGTGCATTCATTGGTAAAATTACATTGGTAGGCAGGTGACGCATTGGAATAAATATACGGATTGAGCAAAAACTGCGCAGCAAAAACTGCGCAGTGCCATTTTCGCTATAATAAAGATTGAAATGTTAGCAGCCTTGAAGTCGCTAAATCTATTCACTTGCTTATTTTCATTATCTGATGATGGAATAATGTTCTGGAGGACAGCAGCAAATTCAATGATAATGGGATGACGAAATGGCAAATCTATGACAATTGCGGAATGCCAGAAGATATCGACAAATCCAATATTCATAACGCTATATTTAATGCTCCAGCAGGGAGTCTAAAGCCAACCACCCGAGGATCTCGTCTATATTTATAGGACAACCCGTAAAGGAAACAGATGTTTCAAAGAAATTAGGGATGACGGAGAAGTAATAAAGAACATCACTCGGTGGAGCGCTCTTGTATGGGTATATATTTTTTTAAACGAGTAGGTAATGGACATCTGGGGATTCGATATTGTCATATACTTATCCCAAATAAAAATGTTGAATATTTTTTAATGCCACGGCGTAGCTAAATTTTGAAAAAATATGAAAAAAACATTTTTTCCTCGATACTATTTAGATATATAAATAGGAATTATTATTTTAAAATATATACACCGAGTGATTATTTAATTAACGTCCAATAATATACCACCACTACTACTCACACCCTACCGCTGATTATGCGATTATTAACTATCTGTATGTGTGACAGTTTTCTTACTTTTTCCTCTAATTTTCACTCCGTTGGATCTCCATCTAACTAGAGTTGTCAACTACAACGGGCGAGCCCGTCACCTTTAGGAAGTTTTAATGATTAGTCGTTCTATCTCCCTGGAGTGAGCGCAGAAGACTTGGACAAAACAGTCCACCGTCAAGCTCCGCCACAAACCCGTAAGAGGCCAACGCCTTAACCGCGAGATAGCCAGGAGTGTTACCCGGCGGGCCTACACTCACGCCCTTACTTCCAATTGTGACCAGATTACTCCAATCTCTCGATTGGTTACGAGTTCGAGGTCGCTTGCGCGGTCCTCTTCATTACGAAGCGGTAAAACGGTGTATACCAAATCTATCGCGGACCACGGCATCCTTTGCCCGGCTGTTCACCCAGGATCGGGTAGCCGATGGTCGTTTCAAGAGCAGTCGCCGTAAGGTCAGCAGCCACCCCCGCTCTATAGGAAACAGTACTGCTTCCAGACTCCCCCGACTGAGTGCGCAATAGATTGGCTTATGCCGCACGGTGCGCAGACCGTCCAGGAGCGCCAGAAGGTTGATTCCTAGGGGAACCTAACCCTAAGGCCAGAGTCCTAGCCAGGCTTGCACCTCATGCGTGGAGGCCGTCGGATTGATGTTGACCCGTGAGTGTGACCAACCCTGGACAGAATGGGTTCTTCGTGGCCAACTCAGCAAGGGGCCCTTAGCTCCCATCGTTGTACGTAATCAAACAAACGAATGTTCGTGTAATGGTATCGATTAATATTTTAAACATACATTTCACAAAGCCTCCATTTAAATTGGATTCTATGATAACATTCGTATCCAATTGGCAAATTTTCCGCTCCTGTATGTGTCACAATATACAATAGGTAGTAAGTAACAGGTAGTTATTACAAGCTTTTTCATGATACTAGATTATTTTATTTATTTTAAAGACAAACAAAATCTGTTGACAGACAGGCAGCATGATTGCTGATATGTCTGAATATGAAACTGAGTACAACTACAATTTCTGTTTAAGGTGTCCGTCTAGTCTATTTATATTCAGGTATGATCCAAAAAATAATATCTAAAAATGTCTAAAGTAATCAACATAATCAATAGGTAGCTACGTTTATAGATGCTGTATTTCAATTACTGTTGCCTTATGTAATACTAGCTGACCCGTGCCCACTTCGTTGGGCGGTAAAACTTTTTACCTGTGATGAAATATGAGTGCGGTTCGGTTAGTAGGTACTGAGTGCTATGATTTATTTCCTAACTGCCAAAAGGAGGGTTATATTTTTAATGCATATGTATGTATGTATTTGCATGTCAATTTGACTATAATACCGTTATTTGTGAGTGTCTTCTTGTGAGGGTCTTATTTGTGAGCGTATTATCTCTTTAACTATTTATGCAGTAAAAGGGAAATTATATGCAGTAAAAGTGAAAAGTCTTTTGTTTTAATCACTTGAGACGATAAATTTACTTATTTTGATAAGAATTCATAATTGTTGATAATATGACCAATAAACATGACCTAACGATTGAAATTATTTTTCAAAAATAAAATACTACTTTTTGTGACAAATATAAAAGTTCGGCATATGCTGTCGCTGACTTTTTTGTAGACATTATTGAGCTCTACAACTTTTCTCTAGAACTTAATCATATATCTCTCATCGTTAAGGCAGCGTTAGTTAGAAACGTTTTCGTTCGACCGCTTATTCTCTGACTTACTTTGCAAATCCGACTACCACGAAAAAGTCTTGTAATTTTTCGGATTAATATATAGCCTATAACACTCACAAATAACGTGGCTTTCTATTGGTAAAAGAATTTTCAAAATCGGTTAAGCAGATCCAGAGATTACTTCCTACAACCTCACAAACTTTACCTCTTTATAATATTAGTATAGATGAAAGCAATATAATTAGACGATTAATCCAGGAATAGTTATATAAAACTATCATTTAAATGGCTACAAATTTTTGAAAAGTCATGGCCCCTTGAATTTGTTGAGATCATAGAAAGAGTGGCCTATAAGCATGTCATCGTCTTCGATATGAGGACGTCTATCTGCTTTTCCGATCGTCCATATGAGGGTGCAGTCATCCTGTAGAGGAAGATCTAGCAAATCATTGAAATAAATATTCCACTAAATACAGAATACCGGACCACCCCCCACCCCCCCTTCTCTCCATAAGCGAATAGATTATTTTGACTGATCGATTGTGTACGTTGTCTTCTAGAATCAACGTTGGTGATGTCTCTATAGATTCATGTACGTATCCATCAGTGGCGATTCCTGGTACTGAATATAGGGTTAGCGCTGGCTAAGGACATATATTTTCATTATTATGTATTTTAAATAGACACAATTTCCATATCAGTTACTTTAATACAAATGATTTAGGTATGACCAAGACCAGGTACACATACACTGACAGCACATTTCTCTGACTGACTGACTTTAAATTCGACAAACTTGGCAAGGGAGACCGTTCTGAACAACTAAAAATATTTCAGAAAATGTCCTCGTTGACAACGGTTTTTCCAAACGATCTTCTATTGTAGATTTTGCACTGGAGTTTGCCATTTAACCAATCAAAATGTAACACTATCTAACAAGTAAAATCTATTGTAAACTAATATCTAACGAATATTTGGTCGAAACCCAATTTCTGTCTTGCTCCAAATGCGCTCTTCTCAGCGCCAACCCGCAAGCCTAGAGCGGTGGCGCAGGAGACTGCGGAGGGTGCGCGCGGGGGAGGCTGTTTGTATGAACTTGGATGGCGCTCAAACCAGCGCCAACTAACCAATCGAATGGTGCGTTCACTTGCGTGCTGATTTATTTTATTTTATTTTTATATATTTTGTTTATTCACATATTACTAATCAACATAACAGTAAAACAAAGGCACTGAGAAGTAAAATAAATAAATATATCACCGTAACTATACAAATAGAATGACACTAGCTATCATATAAGAATAAATAATTAATAGCTTGCAATTTAAACAAGTGAGGGTTGGCGGTAAAAATATCGAAATCTGGTGCCATCGAGTGAATTTCATTTAAGCGCCGCAAAGCACGTGCCAACAAGTTCCACCTCGTAAGGTTAGTGCGCGAGAACGGCTTCGCGAAAAGATGGTGCGATCGAGCAAGAAGATAATTATTTGGTACGAAAAGATCCACCTTGGCTAGTAAGCCAGGGTTATCAGTTTTACCACGAATTAGATTGAAAATATAGGACATGGTCAGCATTTCTCTTCTGAGACAGAGAGAATTATAGCCAACCATGCCTGTGATAAATGCAGGCGGATACAGAAATGGATAATATCCGTACTGGTTGAAGTAAAAAATCTCAAAAAACACTTTTGTACCTTTTCCAGCATGAGGGTAGGTTACATGTATCTTCATGCGGATTCAAATACCTGCATTCGTTTCCATGCGACTTCTAACAATCGAGTTGTACAACGTGCGCATAACCTGAATATTATTGAAGTGCTTATATTACCGTATCACAAACCCTAGAAGCTTGAAAGAAGTTGTAGATAGTTGCCATGACAAAAATATTAACATGACCAAAATATGTCTACTTCTTGTCTACTTCCGATTGTTGGTTTGGCGCCGCATACCTCACATACTTAGAGGAATCACCATGGTATCCATGTATCCATTGACAGCTATAATCTGCAGAACCTAAAACAATATCTCGATAGTGAAATGTTATGCAGCATAATTCCTCTCTTTACCTCTCAGAAAATGGTTGTAGTCCATCCCTTCTTTGCCTAGCACGTCGTTCTTCCGTGCACAACTATTCTCATGTAATACAATAATAATATTAATTATTATTTATTTATAGCTGTCAAAAAAAATATATACAAAAATACAACTTTTTTAAGTGTGTTAGCAAAAATTCGGTTTCATAAGATGATGTCGTTAGAAAAGCGCCGAAGCATGATCGATGCAGTATATCTGCATAAGCTTATTATATTAACAATCGTGTTGATGCTAGTCAAATCTTGGAGCAGATAAATTTTTTCGTGCCCCCTCGACCAGCTCGCTCTCAGCGTTCCTTTCAAAAGCCAATTGTCAATTCTAACTATGCACAAAATGCTTTTCTTTATAGAGCTTGTCATCATTACAACTTGGTGTTTATGGACGTGGATATATTTGCCACAACCCCAGATACATTTAAAATCTAATTATGAATATATTACAGTTTAATTGAGTAATCTGTTTATCATGAAAATAGTTATTCTCCTCTTATCTTTGTATTTATATAACTAATTCCTTTTTTCTATTTTTCGTTCTCATAAAATGTGTCATTACATAATTATATATATTATTTGAGTGTGACCGACTCCGAACAAATGGTTCTTAGTGGCAAACTCTACAGTTCCCATTGGCGGCCCTTAAACGTTTCCTAAGAAGCCGTGGAAGTTGCTAACCTGATGTTAGCTACTCTTTAAACGACCCGTTGGCCACCCGATCCCGCGTGAAAAACAGGCATAATACGTCACGGTCCGCGATAAATTTGAACTGTATTACTGCTGTCATCAGGTATAGGGCTGCACAGGCGACTTCGGACCCGTAACCAGACGGGAGGAAAGAGACATTCTAGAGAACGATAAAAGTGAGGGAAAAAAAAGTGACGGCGCGAGGCTGCCCGCTGGGTTCACTTATCAGTGCCACGCGGTAAGGCGTTGAATTCTCACGTGTTAATGGTAGTAGCTAGACGATGGACTGTTTCGTCCACGAGTCTCTACGTTAACCCCACGCTTGAAAGGACGATCAATGTCGTTGTACCTTTCTGGGGTCGCGGGTTCGCCCGCTGTAGGCCAAATTTGCATAATGCCATTATATGAAAACGTATCCTAATTGTAATTTCATTTTACAGCCATAATAACGGCGATGAAATATCTAACCGCTTATTTTTGAACTACAGGTCTATCCCAACTATCGAGTACATCAGGCTCTGCTAGTTTCGGACCAGGTGGACTGATCGGAGCACAAGGTTATGATAAAGATGCTGATCCAGAATATGCTGGAGAAGCCGAAGGCACTTATAACTACCCGAGTTATGCACAGGACGAAAACAATGAGCTGTCCGATATGGCTATGTCAAGGTTGGTATATGTATTCATTATAATATAGGAATGTAGAGGGCAAAATCGGGCTAATGGCCTTTTCCCACAACTTTACTTTTTGGTGCAAGGAATATTTCCCAAAGTAATACAGAAAGCTGTAAGCGTAACATTTAACATTACATAGTGTAACGTACGATAACAGCCATCGAAAACTTATGAACAATGCTAAAACAGTTCGATATTTTTGTAGGCATAAATACTTACAACTTTTGAAAGTATTTCTTATTAAATGTGTATAGGCGTAAAGCAAAAAATGCGATTTTTGTGACAGTATGTTAAAACAGACTAGACCGGCAAAACTGGTCATAGCAATATAAACTGGACAAAAACGTGACCGGAACATTGGCTCACTGTGGATTTATCAAGGTTTTTTCTATGAACGGAGCAATAAAAAATCGTGTTCCAATCTGTCAGATACGTTTTATTCGCGTGGATATTAGTCTCTTTCCGGGCTGAGTCAGCGTGTTGTTTCAAATTTAAAATGCATTGTTGCCAAAATCACGTTGTTGATAGACCGAATCACTTTGTTCGACCGAAATCACAATTTTGGCTAGAATGTCTCCCATACAAGTGACGCAAATTATATTTAAAGTCCAACATATTTAAGAAAATACTACATCATTTTTGGAAAACTACCATTTTAACGACCCGGAAAATACTTATTTTATTTATTTATTTTATTTATTTAGATATACATATACATTCAAATTCATGAGCACAACAGAAAATAAAATGTCAATTTATACAATGCCGTCGTATGCTTTTAAAGTTATATACGCATTATACATCTGTCTGAGCCTAGGTTACATAGGGCATACGTTAAACGCAAATGGTAATATTTCTATTATGCTAAGCAAAGAGCAGCCGAGCCCGCCTTGCTAGGCACCCCTGTGTTAAGGCGAGCTCACTTCGGGAGTCACACTAGAGTGCCACGGTTGTGTCAGGTTGTGTCAGGAAAGATCTAATATATATATATATATTTTTAATGATATCTATTTTAATTTATAATCATTATTATTATTATTATTATTATTTATTTTATTATTTTGTTATTTTTCTAGTTTTTTAACAGCAAAATAGAATCCACAAGCGCACTACAAATATACTACGAATTAGCGCGCGAGGGGAGGTTGGGTTAGCGCGAAAGTGCGGCGGGTGGGGGGGGGGGTCTGATCTATTTGCTGGGAAAGTCTTGGGGTGACACAACCGATTTTTGTGTATTATAATTGAAACTTATTTTCGATTTGCGGAATCAAGCAAAAAAAAGGTTTCATTATTGAAATGAGTCCTTTTTGCTCTGGACGATTAATATAAATGAGTTAATTGTAAAAACACATTTTTAAAAACAAGCTTTTTGAAACATCAGCTATGACAATGTGAAACTTAGAACGGGCTATCATAATTGCATGCGTATACAAAATTTCGTGACTGTGCTGCTGACCGTTGAGGAGTCCCCTTGTCGGGAGCCAATCCTGGGTGCAGAATCAGGTCGTGCTCACCATAAAAATGCATTGTCATCGGAACTGAACCAACATGTAAAATTTCAACTTCATAGGATAAGAGAAAGTGGTTCTAATTCTGCTTGCAAGATTTGACCTAAACAAACATACTGACAAATATTGCAAGGCTTGTAAATAATAGACAAAATTTTAACAGAAAGAAAAACCGACTCCATTTTTTTTATAGGTGCAGCAGCCATGTCACGGTGATTCTTAGAATACTCTATCATAATTGATAGATGTATAGATAGATAGAGATTATTTAGTGCACGTTAAACAAAAACATAAAAAAGGCGGACTTATTGCCTAAAATACCATCTCTTACAGTCAACCTTCGTGGAAGTGTAAAAATTTAGGTGCCACGGTATACTCACGGTATACTCACGGGTCAACACCCATCCGACGGCCTCCACGCACGGGGTGCGAACCTGGGTAGGACTCTGGGGGGCGAAACCAGTTTCCCCCGGGAATCAAACCTCTGGCGCTCCTGGACGGTCTGCGCACCGTGCGGCGCAAGCCAATCGATTGTGCACTCCGACTAACAGTCGGGGGAGTCTTGGAAACTGTATTGTTTCCTATAGAGCGGGGGTGGTTGCGTACCTTACGGCGACTGCTCTTGAAATGACCATTGGCCATCCGATCCCGTTTCAGAGTCGGGCAAAAGACACCTTGGTCCGCGATAGATTCGGTATACACCGTTTCACTGCTTCGTAAGGGAGAGGCCCGCGCAAGCGACCTCGAACTCGGAACCAATCGAGAGACCGGAGAAATCTGGTCACAATTGGAAGTAAGGGCGCGAGTGTCTCGAGCCGCCGGGAAGTAATTCCTGGCTATCTCGCGGTAAGGAGTTGGTCTCTTACGGGTTGTGGCGTAGCTAGACGTCGGATTGTTATGTCCAAAGTCTTCTACGCTCACTGCAGGTCGATAGAACGACTAATCGTTAAAACGTCCTGTGGTGACGGGCTTGCCCGTTGTAGTTGACAACTCAATATATATCCTGACTGGAACGGAGTGAAAGACCATGACTTCCCAAGTGATTGAATTTTTCGGTTAGGTAGGAGGGAGCGGTAGGATTGTTGAGGATGTTATAAAGAAGGGAAAGAATATGCATGTTTCTAGGTTCACGTATTCGAAGCCAATGAAGTCTGCTTCTATACTCGAATACATAATTGAATGCGTATACAAAATTTTATGTACGTGCTGTTGACCGTTGAGGAGTTCCCTCGTTGGAAGCCAGCCTTGAGTGACGCAGTCCTTGTTGAAACTTAGAACGCGCTGTCGTAATTCAATACATATACAAAATTGTGTGTCTGTGCTGTTGACCGTTGAGGAGTTCCCTCGTCAAGAGCCAAGCCTGTGTGCAGTAGCCATGTCATGATAACAATTTAAACGGTCTATCATAAATGATTGAGTAAACAGAATTTGGGGTCGGTGCTGTTGACCGTTGAAGAGTTCACTCGTCGGGAGCCAACCCAGGGTATAGAATCAGGTCATGCTTTCCAAATGAATTGTCATCGGAATTGAACCAACATGTACATTTTAAATTTCATATGATAATATTTGAGGAGCTTCATCAATTCCTAATGGAGGACATCATCAGAACAGGATTTTGATAAACATGGGACCAAACTGGTTAAAAAATTCTTTCGAATAAATAAAGAATTTTCCAAATCGGTTTATAAATGGCAGAGTTCTGAGGTAACAAACAATATTTAAAAAAAAAATACAACCGAATTGATAACCTCCTTCTTTTTTGAAGTCGACTAAAAAGAAAGATAATGTTATTCGAGAATTGTATCGGCGGTTTCCTATCTGCGGTTTAAAGCCGTACTGTCCATCTGCTAACATTTCGTGCGCGTGTAAGTAATTAATTAGTGGTCTTGCAATTATTTTTATCAATGAACACAAAGGACCGAGAAATTTGACAGCGTATATATATATATATATATATATATATATATATATATATATATATATATATATATATATATATATATATATATATATATATATATATATATATATATATATATATATATATATATATATATATATATATATATATATATATATATATATATATATATATATATATATATATATATATATATATATATATATATATATATATATATATATATATATATATATATATATATATATATATATATATATATAATAAAATTAGTAAAAGCTACTTAAAAAGTAGCGAAGGAAATCCCAGCTTGTATTGGGAAATGCTTATGTTTGAATGAGATATACTTACGGATGTGCACGACTTTCGACGGTGCAATGTAAGTTTAAAGGTCCTTTTGCAGTCGACTAACGATCACTATTCATCCATATATCTCATAAATAGGGCTTATCCTTATGCAACACAAAGGATCCTTATGCAACAATAAGGGCTTATCCTTATTGTGTTGCATAAGGATAAGCCCTATTTATGAGATATATGGATGAATAGTGATCGTTAGTCGACTGCAAAAGGACCTTTAAACTTACATTGCACCGTCGAAAGTCGTGCACATCCGTAAGTATATCTCATTCAAACATAAGCATTTCCCAATACAAGCTGGGATTTCCTTCGCTACTTTTTAAGTAGCTTTTACAAATTTTATTTTAAATAAAAACATCATCATATAAACGGATTTCTTTACAAACCTTATCAAATATAACAATATATATATATATATATATATATATATATATATATATATATATATATATATATATATATATATATATATATATATATATATATATATATATATATATATATATATATATATATATATATATATATATATATATATATATATATATATATATATATATATATATACAATTCGTAGAGTCCGTAGCTGCGTTCAAACACTGGTTCATGTCCGTAGCTGCGTTCAAACACTGGTTCATGTCAGATCACCGAAGTTGAGAAGCGTCGGGCGTGGCCACTACTTGGATGGGTGACCATCTGGGTACTATCACGTGATTTTATAAAAAGCCGACCGCCTGTAAGATAATTGTCCTTAGAAATTAAGATGAGCCGTGACCGTAAGAAGTATAAGATAGAAAAAAATGTCGGTAATCTGATTACAAAAAAAAAAATCTTCTTATTGTCGTAATTGATGTTGATTTGATGCAGAATCATTTGCAGCAATTTCTCGCGGGGAAGACTTGTATACTGGTTTTTAAGTCGGTCAATAAAGACAAGGAAGTATTATCGAGTTGGTGCAAGGCGCTCAAGGCAAGGTAATAAAACGGATCTTTTTATGAAAAGAAGAGAGAGTTCCTTTGGAGAGAGTGTGAAATGACAAACCTTAGTGAACTTTCAATAAACGTGCGTTTCTCTGCCTCTCTGAAGTCGGTTATTTTTAATATTCTGTCTGGCGACAGAATCAGAATCAGCATCAGACTGTGGGGAACCTGCCATCTCAGGATGTTTAAATGATAGTTGTCGTCTTTCCACCCTGAGACGAGTCGCAATTTCTTGCGCAATTATAGTCGCAAAAATCCTTTCCATAGACAGGAGCCCGCCCCGATCCGAATATACCCAAATAGCCGAACGGCACCCGACGGTCGATACATATCAGTTGATGTGGTAGTTTTGCGCATAGTAAAGCTCGACGTGTAGGATTAGATAGTAAAATTTGCTGGGACCTAAGAATTAAAAGCGTGTGTATAGTCTTGTTTGTGCGTTGTATACATGTATTGTATATTCTACATTAATGTCACACATAAGTAGAAGTTATTAGCAAATTGGTAATGAGAGTGCACATTTATTTGACGGTTCTTATTCCCGGATTGCAAAAAATACCACGAAATATTGGTTTTGGGGTTTTTAACTCATTAATGTCTGGAAGGGCGCCAGTGTCTAAAATAAAATAATGTCTATTGGGTTTGTTGTATTATCGGTCTTTTGCATAAATCATCTGACTGCAAGTGGGACAGTAACGGTGACAGCCAGCTTCTCCAGGTGACTGAAACTGATCAAGTTTTGATCGATAGTCGATATGAAATAACTTGTACTCGTCATAAAACAATAATTCTAATAGCGAATATTTTATAATAGCTTAAAGGTTTTGGGGCATATATTTTATGTTCTTTTAATTATTTAACTAAAAGCTTTGGTGAAACCTTTCAGGATATTAATAATTCCACGTTATCCGCATATAACCTCAATTATCTATTGTTATCAGCGGAAAATTGGAAAGGTTGTAAAACCGATGAAAAGTTTTAATGAGTTTTGGCTGCCTTTTTCATGAACAATACGCGTAAAAAATCCTCCACATTCCGGTGAAATGCAAGAATATTATTTTTTTATCATTATGGCGGCACGTAAGGTTAAAATAAACCTGATACATGGTGATAGGATACCGCTCAGGGCTGTGATAACTGTAGAATCAAAGAATGTGTAAGAACAAAATAGAAATATATTAAAAACTGCAAAAAAATATGGAATCAAAGAATATCTAATGTTATTATATAAGATAAAGAACGTTTTAAATCAATTCAAACCCCTCAGAATGTACATTTTTTTCATTAAAATAAAATATATATTTTTTTTGTCCGTTTTATTTCGGCAAAATTTTAGTAATAAACTAATGACATCTGAAAGATTTTAATTTTTTTAAAAGGTTCATCAACTCAGTGACATAGAAATTGACATAGGGATTATTTTAAAAAAATAGTAATCTATCAAATTTATTCATCTAGCTAGTAGTGCGGTAACTTTAGCAAAAATAAGGGTTCAACCTAAGAATGAGAGATAATAAGCTGGAAACTCGTATAGTCTTATTTTGGTGTTGTAAACGTTGTCTCAAAAGTCTCATAAAATCTCCTGTCTGCGTCGTAAGTTATTCAAGGTCAAAGGTCACAAAATTGGGTTTTCGCGATTATTTAGGTTTCTATAGCTCCAATGATGTTAACATCTATGATAAAATTTGTAAAGCATAAAATATGCGACAAATTTTGTTCTAAATATTTTTTCATGTACTCAACCGTTTTTGAGATATAGAGCGGAGAGCGTGCAGTGCTCAGCCATACATACTGTAATACAAAGTCAACTATGAATCTCGGTGAAAAATACCCTGTTTAAAGTTATTAAATCATTAAATTATCATTAACAATGAATAATTTGTATTATTAATTATTAGGTTAGTATTAACATTATATTTATTAACATTTTGCATATATTTGTTATATTCATTTAATAATACTGACCTTCTTTGTGTAATTAAAAATTGTATATTTTAATTTTATATTAATTTATTGAAAGTAGATTTTAAGTAGTTAAATAATTAAGTATTTATTATATTATAGCTGTTTTTCTATTTAGATTGTTTCTGGTAAGGCGGACCCTAATAATATGATATTTTTCTATAAAATCTATACCTGAAAATGCAGACCCCTATATAATACGACCTTCTTTATTCGATGCTCTCCACCCTCTATCTCAAAAACGATTGAGCGCATGAAAAAATGTGTTCAGCAAAATTTGTCCCAATTTTAATGCTTTGCAATTTTTGTCATAGGTGTTAACATCATTAAAGCTATAGAAACCTAGATAATCGCGAGAAACCGATTTTTTTGACCTTTGACCTTGAAGAACATACGACGCAGACACGAGATTTTATGAGACTTTTGAGACAACGTTTACATTGCTAAAATGAAGGTGTATATGAGTTTCCAGCTTATTATTGTTCATTCCGAGGTGAAACCCTAATTTGACTGGACTATAGATCGTAATCGTGAAGACATTTTTGATCGTTTTTATCGACATTTACAAGCGTATTACTCGTAATTTTCTTTTCTCTAGCTGTGATTTGTATGACTACTATATGCCTACTTGTATGCCTAATTGAATTTAACAAACAATAATTTTAGAATATGTAATTCATGTATATAATTCTTAGTATATTGTATCAAAGGTGCATTAGTGTATAACTGTAATGCCTGCTTAGAAAATTATTAGGTAAAACTTCAATCAAATGAAATTTTAAACATTTATATAACGTTTCGTATAACATTTATATTTAAAAGTTTTGTTTGGTTATGCGATGAGTGGGTTTGACGTTGCCGCGAAACAAATATATACTATCGTCTAATATTATTAGACTTAGAATTCACGGCGCGGGTTTCACCTGCGCCCACCACGGTTGCGGGCCAACCGTTTTGATTCAAATTTCCTGATACCGCTGGTTTGGGCGGTCACGTAGCCGCCGCGGTTGCTGAACGCCCCGCTAAGTTGGCGAAAAAATCGCAAACTGCCAGGTTAATCGAGATTGTTAACAGTCACACCCGCGCGCCTGCACTGCGTCTCCCGCGAATCGTCCGCAAAGCGCGCGGGAAACGGCCACCAAGCTTTCGGGTGACCGTGGCCCGCGTGGTTCCACTAGTTGCCTGCAGTCGCTGCGGCCGCCGCGATTTAAAAATCGTAAATCGCGTCGTAAAAATTGCGACTCAATTTTACATACATATCTGCATTCTACGGAGAAAACCGCTCCGCAAGTTTCAAGCCTTATTGTTGAATATTCAAATAAAGTTATTAATCTAGTGAGGTAGATCTAACTAAACTCATCGGAATTTCAAAATTTCACGGTCTGGTGGCATAGTTGTTAGGTCGCCTGATCTTACATTGTAAGGTTCTGGGTTCGATTCCCGGCTGGGTCACCATTTTCAGTTGGATTTCAACCCTGTCGAGCATAACAGGACACACTTACACACATGCTACACGCACACATACATATAATCACTACATAATAGGGTTGTTTTTAAGCGATTGTCGTTTGACAATAAACCCGCCCATTGCGAAATTTCACAATAAAGAGTAGAAACAAACAAACGAGACCAACAAAATTTTTATTTTACAATGGTTACAAATGGTTGACTGTAAGATATCGCTATAGCGATAATTCCGCCATTTATGCATAAATTGTCTTTTTTATAAAACCAGTGTAATATTCGTATATTATTTATTACAGTATATTTTATACTTTATACTAATGGCACGGTCGTCCACCGACATCAATCCTTCAGCATATTTAGATTGATTATAGAAATAATTTACGCAAAACTTTGCACTGAGAGAAACCTCAACATTAGTTAGGAGAAACCAAAACTTTAAACTCTACCTCCTTTCGGTACCTCTAAATTATTGAGTTACAGTTATGTTTCTCATATTTATTTAATTTTCGTTTTTAATGAAATGATTTTTACAATATTATTGACGTCTAAAATGCAGGCAAGTATTATTCTTGTGAAATAAATAGAAATATTGTAAAAATAGTGTGAAGGAAAAGGGCACTTATAATAAATTTAATAATACAAAAAGTGATCTTGGATTTTGCTTATTGGAAACCTTTTAGGTTATTATTAAAAAAGTGGATAAAAAATCGGTTGTCTGTAAAGTCGGTTTACTGACGATAATTGAACGTGACAACGTCATAAGAAAATACTGATGGAATGGTTGCATTTGAAGCAGTTTCATTTAAGATTCTGATATTGTTTATTACAAACACCCAAAAATATATGCTTTTATACTCACCGATTTGACTACAACATGTAAATGTATTATTGTATAGCAGTATAATTGTATAATTGTTTATTGTTTAAATTTTATCGTTTTTTTTTATTTGAAAGTTTGAAATCTTAAACTGTTAAATAACGGTTTGAGAAGCGTTTGAGCACGCTGCGCCATCTAGCGGTAGGTAATACGTCGTAAATAAATAATATCAGCGTCATTTTACCAACCGCTAGATAGCGCATCGTAATGATAGCTTTTCATACTTTTTTTTTTTAATAAAAGTTGCTTACTTTGTTGCATTTCGTTGTACCCACAAGAAAATTGTCCGTTCAGTAATAACATTCCGTATATCAAGAATACATATAAAATTATGTCAAGAATTTAAATCAATCTAGTGATTTTCATTCGTACTATTTTAGACTGAGGTTAGTAAATAATTCTTGTCGCAACCGGTAGATGGCAGCATTTATATTGAATAATAAATATAATAAATGGAATGCCTCAGAGCGAGGTAACGCCGCATGAGTCATGTTTTTTCGTGCGTGCAGCAGGCTCCATCGATTTATAAGACGTCACGTCAAAAATCGTTAGGTTTTTTTCATTAGATATCAACAATAGATATTAACAATACTTACTAAAATATGCCAGGATTTTTTTTAACCATATACCGCAGACAATATTTCCAAATTAGTTTCATTTAGCATTAGACAAATTAGCATTAGAATATTGTCATCAGCAATAAGCGCACCTTTTCTTTTGAATAAAGCACTTAATGTTTTTATTATTAGTCTCAGAAAAACAGTCTCGGGAGGTAATGGAACCTTGATGAGTTGGCCACGAAGACCCATTCTGTTCAGGGTTGGTCACACTCACGGGTCAACACCCATCCAGCGGCCTCTACGCATAAGTGGGAGCCTGTGTAGGACTCTGGCCTTAGAGCTAGTTTACCCTAGGAATCAACCTCTGGCGCTCCTGGACGGTCTGCGCACCGTGCGGCGTAACCCAATCGACTGTGCACTCTGACTAACAGTCGGGGGAGTCTGGAAGCAGTACTGTTTCCTATAGAGCGGGGGTGGTTGCGGACCTTACGGCGACTGCTCTTGAAACGACTTTCGGCTACCCGATCCTGGGTGAACAGCCGGACAAAGGATGGCGTGGTCAGCGATAGATTCGGTATACACCATTTCACCGCTTCGGGAGAGGACCGCGCAAGCGACCTCGATCTGGTAACCAATCGAGAGACCAGAGTAATCTGGTCACAATTGGAAGTAAGGGCGTGAGTGTAGGCCCGCCGGGTAACACTCCTGGCTATCTCGCGGTTAAGGCGTTGGTCTCTTACGGGCTTGTGGCGTAGCTAGACGGTGGACTGTTTTGTCCTCAAGTCTTCTGCGCTCACTCCAGGGAGATAGAACGACTAATCGTTAAAACTTCCTGAGGTGACGGGCTCGCCCGCTGTAGTCGACAACCCTAGTTGTGACACACACTTACACACACCTTTAACCTTTAGGTCTCAGAAAATTTTACTATCTAATCTTGCTACATCTTTACACGTCGAGCTTCTAATTACACGAAATATTACCTCATCAAAAGTTCGTCTCAAGGGCAGTTTTATTTTAGATGGCTAGGATCGAGAGGCGAGGTATTCTTTACTCACCGTTGACCTCCGGTAAGTATTAATTATTTTCAGTTCCCTGAAACTTCCCTCACAGTTTATAAGTGAAGTCTGCTTTTTAAATACGCGAGTTCCTGGCAGAAATCAACTGCGTTTAAAGCTCTGGAATATTTTCGAGCTAGATTGGCTTTATTTCTTTGCAGATCCTCAGTGGACATATTTACATATTATACTTGGCGGACTATAAGGAGACGATCAAGCATGCTTGACAAGCTTCGCGTCGCGGATAGGGAGGGGATCGTAAACCGCAGGAAATATCCAAATATATTTTTGTAATATTTACCAAGAATGCCTAATTTTGTAGTTTATACCAAGGGGTTACGTTAATTAGACGTAATTGATTTTTGAATGACGTGACCTGGTATAAAACTACATAATTAGGTTCTTTTCGTAAATATTACAAAAACATATTTGCATATTTCCTGCGATTTACGATCCCCTCCCAGCCCGGGACGCGATGCTTGACAAGCATGCTTGATCGAAGCCCTTACGGCTCACGAGCGAAGCCCTTGCGGCTTCGCTCGTGTAGCTCCGTCCACTTATGTTTATCGGAAAGATTTTTTATAGACTTAATGGAAATTCTCCTGGCAGACATCACACACATTGCGCACGCGTTCAAAAATCAAATTTACAATCTATAGTACGACGAGTCTTGGATGATACGCGCGTTATTAGCACAAGTTTTTTTTCGAACACTGGAATTCGGCGACCCCTTAAATTGCCGCCCGGGGCTGGTACCCCGGTTTGCCCCTCCCCCAAGTTCTGAAGCTGATTAGGAGGTAACATTGCTATAAATTAATATAATTTATAACTCACGGAGATTGATTGATCCATTTTGAATTTTGATATCCGCGAGGAGGCGCGCTCTTGAATTTTTTATTATTTTAATTAAAAATATTTTTCAATTGGTTTATTGTTATTTTAGATGTGCGAATTATTTTATTTTGTTGTAGCCAAAGTGGCATAATATCGATATAATTAATACTAAAAGCGATTTTTATTGATTAGAGTGCTACTATGGAAGAAAGAAAGAAATCTTATCTATTTTATTTTTAACACGCTTTAATTAGGTCGACCTGTATGTAACTAACTATGTAATGGAATCTAAAGTAACTAATTTAACAATCTTCCAAGGATCGTAGCGTCATGAAAATTGGCAGCTGTATGTAGTTCTGATGACAATACAATAATATGGTAATGTCGAACTGATCTGATGATGGAGTCGGAAGATATGAATTGGAACTTCATGATAGAACATCGTATCATAGCTGTGTTTGGACTTGTTAGAAAAGTCTTGGAATGAACTTTGACCACGATTAGGTGTTAAGGTCTGATGATGAAACCGGAAGATAGGCACTGGCATTCCATGATGATATATCGTATCATAGCCGTGTGTATGTGAATATCGTATCATAGCCCAAAAGCGTGTTTTTAGTGTTTTTTTTAAAACTATTAATTAATTATTTTGTAAAATATTCCGAAATATATGTTTGCTCAAAAAACTTTAGTTCACTTACAATATAGTACAAAATAGTTGGTTTATCGCTAAGTGGCGTGATACGACCATACTGCCAGGGTTATGAGAACTAAATGTTTATGTTGGCTAAGTAATATATAACAAGTGCATTTATTGTAAAGTAGTGGTCATAATAAATGAATACAATTACATAGTACTCATAATGAAGATAAGCATAATAATATACATATGTCATAAGCATAATAACATATGAAATCTTAATATCGAAGAGAGGAATCTATTGGATATAAGGGAGATAGTAGAGGGGGAAGAGGGTGAGTCTAGGGGGGGGGGGGGGGTGATATTCATACTTAGGTAAATCTCTCATAAAAGATTTCATAAATCCGATAAGGTTTTCAAGTTGTCTCAGGGGCAAAGGCACAAAGTTCAATATTCCAGATGTATAGCCAGTAAATATTTTCGTGAGAGCGTACTGACAGACCTTTGATAAAAGCGGAGAGAAGAGATTATACACATTAAAAGGCATGTTAAAATTGAGTATATGAAAGAGTATGTGAAAAATCGCCTAATAGGGAGCCTCTTAATTTGCCTACGAAGAGTCGATATATGATCAAAGCTCTTCACGGAATAAACTAATCGAATACATGAGTTTTGATTTCTTGCCAGTTTATTAAATAGGTCCTCATTCTCGTCTATGTAAGCCCCATCAGCTTAGTAAATTATTGGTAAAAGACTGTGCATTTGGCTTTTAATACAAAGAGGCAGGAAGTTCTCCGCTCGTTTGACTAGGGGTGACTTGAATGACGGATCTTAAATGACAATAAAATAAGAAATATGTTGCTTACTTTAAACAACCTTAGGAATCCACTAATGATAAAGTATTAATGTTATAACTATATTTATTCCAGATACGGTCCAGGTGGTGCTAAAGTCACTTATCTACCGTCAAACAATGGAAATTATTATCGCCATGGACAGAAACAAGACCATTTCAAGGTAAGAGACCCTAATAATATATTATGCAATAATTTGTAGAATTTTTATATTTGGGTCTAATGTTTTGAGTATATTATTATTGAAGAATATTTTATTCAATCATTTATTTATTAGAGCTATTTATTAGTTTCAAATATTATTCAAGAGCATTACAGACGAATCCAATTCGCCCTTGAAAATTAAATCTAGGGTGTAAAATAATGACTGTAGTCTTAAAATAAATGACTTACATAAGTAAATTAATGCTAACATTGAACAAGAAAATAAATATAAAACTAAATAAAAGACACATTATGATAAACATGAAATAGCAGGGAGATGCCTTTTAGCTACTAAAGGGATATACAAAAGATGTATATTTCTGTGTGTAAGGAATTAAGAAGAGCTATTACCCTCCCCACTGGCCTATCTACAAAAATATTTGTCGATGGTACGCCACATTAAACAATAGGTGCGATCTCCTCGCTGTGTAATTTACCGGTACGTACAACTCAAACCTACATATCTCTGGCAAATAAATAGTTCCTTGAATTAATTTATATGCTAATATAATTAGGGACACATATCGACGCATTTAGCGCAAAATTAATAGCGCGAAAATATTATGCATGCTCGAATGTCCATGTACAAATATACCAATTTGCATAGCGATCGGTTGAGCGGTATAGAAGTTGATGTGCTGCAGTGCCATCTCGTGGCGCGTCACAATAATGTTAATATTACGAAAATATTGTGCGTCCTCAAATGTCTATGTATGCCAATTTTCATGTCGATTGGTTGACCGGTATAGAAGTTGATGCGCTCGATGACTCGAACGCACTGTGATTAGGTTTGTTGCAAGATGCCATGTGCCAAGTAGCTCGCGTTTTTTAGTCTTATAGTACAAATATTGGCTAATTGAGAAAGAGGACTTGGGTTTCGATTTTAAGCAATCGACAAGTATTTTAACTACTTTTAGCAGTTATTTATGGCGTAGAGATTTGAACATCATACATCAATTCCATGCATACAATGTATGAATTTGTATTTGAATTGGTAGCAAATTATGCCGAGTACAAAGCGATTCTTGGAATCGCGGCGACACGAACCAAATTAAAAGAACGCTCAACCCACTACCACCGCAAATGAGAGGCTAGAGAGCAGAGAGTTACTGGGCCGAGTCTTGGTCCTCCCATAAATTACTATGCTACAATATCAATACCGGCTACTGACCTCTAATCAACCTAGTAATGAAAGGTTCTCATTTTCATGTCTAATGTTGTTAGTTATGACAGTGGCGTGCTTTGTGTTTCAAAGTTGACCTCCTAGGCACAGTGTTGTAAGGTACACTGAGAAAAAAACGGTTTTGTCTACCTAAAACTTTCCAGGCAAGTAGCCATAGACTTACGGAAAACCTTTCTCCATATATATATATATATATACATATATATATATATATATATATGGAGAAACCTTTCTATATATATATATATATATATATATATATATATATATATATATATATATATATATATATATATATATATATATATATATATATATATATACATATATATATATATATATATATATATATATATATATATATATATATATATATATATATATATATATATATATATATATATATATATATAATGTTTTTATTTAAAATAAAATCAGTAAAAGCTACTTAAAAAGTAGCGAAGGAAATCCCAGCTTGTATTGGGAAATGCTTATGTTTGAATGAGATATACTTACGGATGTGCACGACTTTCGACGGTGCAATATAAGTTTAAAGGTCCTTTTAAAGTCGACTAACGATCACTATTCATCCATATATCTCATAAATAGGGCTTATAATGAACGGATTTCTTTACAAACCTTATCATATATATATATATATATATATATATATATATATATATATATATATATATATATATATATATATATATATATATATATATATATATATATATATATATATATATATATATATATATATATATATATATATATATATATATATATATATATATATATATATATATATATGATAGGTTTGTAAAGAAATCCGTTTATAGGATGATGTTTTTATTTAAAATAAAATTAGTTAAAGCTACTTAAAAAGTAGCGAAGGAAATCCCAGCTTGTATTGGGAAATGCTTATGTTTGAATGAGATATACTTACGGATGTGCACGACTTTCGACGGTGCAATGTAAGTTTAAAGGTCCTTTTGCAGTCGACTAACGATCACTATTCATACATATATATATATATTATATATATATATATATATATATAT